>LRSR01013006.1:0-11537 GCA_001579985.1 Hypsibius dujardini | reverse complement strand
TGTGTCTGTGTCTGTGTCTCCCTGCATTCGTTGCACTGGGTCCCCATCCTACCTGAACGACCGACCCGGTACGTGAACAAATATGTGTCTGTCTGTCTTGATAGTCCTGACTTTTGTGCCTCTGTTGTCTGCCTTTCCATTCATGCCTGAATCTAAAACCCAGACCAAGTACTCATCCTAAGGACGCATCCGCTAAGGAAAAAATCCCGTGACTGCAGCTGTGGAATTTCATATACAGTATACAGACAGACAGACAGACAAACAGACAAAAAGTACGGCGATACACAAACACACCGCCGCGATGCGAATCTCCGCCCGATGAAAAGCGAATATTATTGAGCACGACCGGAAGCGCGACTCTCCTCTCCATAAAACCTCCATTTCGATCCTCTCGCGTTCTCCGTCCTCGTCCCTTCCATTCAGACACGAACGGGACGCGGAGATGCGTCCCGGTCGAAAAGGCATGTTATTGCCTCCTTCGGTCAATATTGTCCTTTGATTACTCCATATATATATATATGAATGTGGCGCAAATTTGTGCTCCAACCAGCAACGAGAGGGTGCCTCCTCCACGGCATGTCCTCTCAGGCATTCGCACTCCATGCCCGAAGAGAGCGCTGGCGCAATTCAACATCAACTCCAGGCCTGGAGGATCTTTGGGACACATACAGACAGGCAAACAGACAAGCACACAATGCCACAATACAGTGAAGGCCTTTCACAGCCATTGAGGCAGAACAGCAGCATGGCTTCCAGTTTCCTGCACTATCCGTCGTCCACACAGACAGACACAGACAGACACAGACACAGACACAGTCAGACACAGACCGGATGGAAATTCGGTCAGTATGCGGACGTTCAGGACGTCGTTCGCGTAGTACCGGCGGTCGCTCGGGACGTCTGCCTGTCTGTGCCTGGATGATGGGAGGATAAGAGGAGAGCGAGCACTCTCACGCGCTCTTAATTCATTTTCGTCAATAACTGCTTCGCATTTATGTGAAATATATAGACTGGTAAAAATGTTGACCGCTCGGAATGGACACGACGGCGTGTGGTGCGACTGGTGACCCTCTCAATGCTCCCGTATTGTCGGCCGGACAATATCGGAGGGCGACCTTGTTAACTTCCGCTGCTGCTGCAATGTTGAGCTTATCGCTTTTAGTTGCGCCATGTATCCCAAGCGGGCTGGCAAGGGCAGGCACTGCTTGATAAAAGATTAAACTCATTATGCAAAGCGATCATGGATCGATTTTTGGAGGAAGTCGGGCAAAGGGATCTGCATCCTGCAGGTGTGTCGCAGCCGTAACTGAACTGAGAACTGAGATGAACGGAGCACGAGTCCGTCCGTAACTGCATTGTCTGCGTCTATGTCTGTGTCTGTGTCTGTGTCTGTGTCTGTGTCTGTGTTTGTGCCTGTGCATGTGTCTGTGTCTGTCACTGTCTGCTGCTATCGGACAAAAGACAACAATTTGCACTACAAATGGATCGGGCACACTGGAAGACACAGCTGCGCTAACTTAGTTCCGACCCTTGTCGTCAGCTGCTGTTTCAGTTGGCCTCGTAATTTATCCTGATTAACACGCACCGCCAGCATAACAATCCGCGCCGCACATGTTGCCTTCAAGAGCGACAACATCAAGCTGATTGAATTACCAAAAATCCTTCTAATTCGCTCTGCCGGCTAATTAGTTCTTAGCCCAATTTGCCGCGACTTATTTTCCCATGTCCAAAACCACCTACGCATCCGTCCCAGACGGCGGCGAACACCGGCTTAAGTGATGATCCGAGGTTGAGGGTAATCAGTTGTCTTTTCGGTGGCACACTTTGATCGTATTTCCGTGTCTGTGTCTGTGTCTGTGTCTGTGTCTGTGTCTGTGTCTGTGTCTGTGCCTGTGCCTGTGTCTGTGCCTGTGCCTGTGCCTGTGCCTGTGCCTGTGCCTGTGCCTGTGCCTGTGCCTGTGCCTGTGCTTGCCTGTGCCTGTGTCTGTGCCTGTGCCTGTGCCTGTGCCTGTGCGTGCCTGTGTCTGTGTCTATCGTATTTCCATGTCTGGCGTCATCTTTCTAAAGACGACAAGTTAAAGACGCTTCACAGGAATTAGTCTTAAGTAACTCTTGGGTGAGGTTTCAAAATGCCTTTTACACGATGTAAGGAAAACTAAAATGCAGGAATGGATTGAGCAAAAAAAAACGTTGTAGTTTTAGGAAAAATCTCTAACCAAAAACTAATCGAAACGAGGTGAACGAGATAAAGAAATGGCAGCAAAAGTACGGAACCTCTCTCTTCGAAAACATACATGGCATATTACTCGCAGGCACTCGTTTTTTCCTCGCCATCCTCGGCGGTTTCGTATAACTTCAGCTCGGTTTTGATGATGAGGGTCTTGATTTGTTTCATTAATTTATCCTGTTCCGGCTCCGGAAACTCCGACAACCGTGCCACGATGTTGGAAGCTGCAACGTAGTACGAACAGTTATGCATACATATATGTCTGTCTGTCTGTCTGTCTGTCTGTCTGTCTGTTTGTCTGTCTGTCTGTCTGTCTGTCTGTCTGTCTGTCTCTTTACCATTCAGTGGGTTTTCCAATTGGCCTCAGTGCCTGCCTCTGAACTATACTCTAACGTACCGACGATTCTCTTACCGAATTTAACCAACTTCGGGCTCCTTCCGGGCTCCAGTTGCTCAAATGGTGCCGATGAACCGCTTGAGCAACCGGGATGAGGAAGTCTGTTCCTTGTGTAACCAGCCAGAGCGTGAATCACAGCGTCCAGCGCTCCATCTTCATGCGGTCTTTTAACTCCTAAACAAAAATCTCTGTGACACCACAACAGTGCTCATTCAGACAATTCGAACACGCGGCTTCGAAGATACCTTTCGAGTTGCTTGTGAGATGCGAGCCTGCGATTTCCGGGACCGGTTCTAGCAGGTTCTTGAGGTGCTCCAAACTCGCGGATGAAGGCGATGAGTGGGAAGGAGTCTCCTCCTCGTCGGTGAGGTGGGAATCGACTTCCGGCAGTCCACTATCCCTCGGCTGTTCCGATGTTCCGCGGTACATTGTGAGTGAGTGTCTGGTCGCAGTGTTTTCCTCTTTTAGTCGACTAAAATGCAAACCCAAAACAGAGTTCGTGCTTGAATCAGAGTGACAAAAGATGGTCGTCGGTATGGTCGTCGGTACTAGCACTGTACCTTCGCGGTTGAACATGATCCTGCATGAACCGGAAGAGGTCCCGTTTGATCCACCCTGATTTTTTGTCTGGGCTTTCTTCGCCGAACGGGTGATAGCGCAAGTCTCGGACGAGAGCGCTGCGCAAATTTTGGTACTTATTCTTGCAGTCGTCCGCTAAAATAAAAAGACATGACTACCGGAAAATATAAACAGGCAGGCAGACAGACAGACAGACAGACAGACAGACAGACAGACAGACAGACTTACGCGTTCTTCCCATTACGATACCCAGAGCTCTCCACGCTTCGACGTGGTCGTCCTGCTGTCTGTAACCGGGAGAGCGTTTATTCCAGATGCATTCGTAAACCGGCAAGTGAACGGCAAATTTCTCAATTTCATCCTCCGACCACTTGGGATATGTTCCATTAGTTGCCGGCATCGTGTGGCCAAAAAAATTGGTGGAGCTTTGGATTTGGAAGACTTGAGCAGGAAAAAGATGTCGGGCTGACAAGTCGTGAGTGAGGTTCGTCTGTCTGTAGTCGTCATCTCGTCGGTAACGTCGTTCCGACAATTTTGCCACGTGCGACGTACGACGCACATACGGGCAAATCGGACACGCGCACGAAAGAAGGGAGGCTAACTTGGTCACCCCAATACAGGCGCAAGGAGGCTTTATGCACAGTAAGCGACAGAAATTAATCTAATGAAGGGTCCCAGAAATGGGCAAAAGGGGCGGGGCAGGGGTGATATTAGCACAATCAACCAATCAACCAGCGGAGCTCCAGGACATAGTACTGAAAAATGAAGGGTCCCAGAAATGGGCAAAAGGGGCGGAGCAGGGGTGATATTAGCACAATCAACCAATCAACCAGCGGAGCTCCAGGGCACAGTACTGAAAAATGGGGACTTCGCTAGACTAGAATTAGACAGATTTTAGTTAAGACAGACAGATAGACAGACCGTTAGAAGTTTAGCGGGCTTCAGACAACGGGCCGGTGACGAATGAAACGGAATGAGCGGCGTCTGGAGTGGAGGGCGTCGGAGTGCCGGTCACGTAGTGCGTCGTGTAGGTCCCCATCTGATCGGCGTTCGGACACGGCAGCAGCATCGCAGTTCGACCGACCGAAGCTGTGTTGTTGCTGATCGAATTCATCATCACCGAATCGTAGTCCGGCGGAGCGTCCAGAGGTGCGGGCAGGGTGAATGTCGACTCTGCGGTACATAAGGACCTCGTCAATCAGTCAATCAATCGATACGTCAAGTAGTTAATCAGTCAATCAATCAATACGTCGACTAGTTAATCAGTCAATCAATCGATTAGTCGAGTAGTTAATCAGTCAATCAATCATTTCGTCGACTAGTTAATCATTCAATCAATCGATACGTCGACTAGTTAATCAGTCAATCAATCATTTCGTCGACTAGTTAATCAGTCAATCAATCAATACGTCAAGTAGTTAATCAGTCAATCAATCAATGCGTCGACTAGTTAATCAGTCAATCAATCGATACGTCCAGTAGTTAATCAGTCAATCAATCTATACGTCGACTAGTTAATCAGTCATGAGACAATACTAATATTAATGAGAAAAATAATAATAGTAATTTTGATTTAAAATAAAAAAATTTCTTTAGCAAATTTTAAATCTCTATTTAAATTATCGATATTAACAAACATGAAAAAATGGCAAAAATTTAATTTCAATTTGAGCCGATTTGCTGACTTCACCGCATTCTCGTACCGCAAATGAAAGAAGAAAAAAACCATTTTCATTCAACAAATAGACCGAATACATCAATCAATCAAACGGAAACGAAAGGTTTCAATACTGCAACAATCAACCAATCAACCATTCAACCGATCAACCATTCAACCGATCAACCAATCAACAATCAACCATTCAACCGATCAACCATTCAACCGATCAACCAATCAACAATCAACCAATCGACCGATCAACCAATCAACCAATCGACCAATCAACAATCAACCAATCGACCGATCAACCAATCAACCAATCAACTAATAACCTCAGTGCAATAGCCGGAGCGCATTTAGTTCCTTCAATTAAATTCTCCACGAAGACGAATTACGAATTGAAGCGCTATATGCAAAAGTGTAAATACACGCTCAAACAATTAATAAGACACTAAATAAACTGACCGGCTTCCACGGCACTGAATTCAGGCTGATTCTCGAAAACAAAACAATTTTCATTCAAACAGACGAACCAATCAACCAATCAACCTATCAACCGATCAACCAATCAACCGATCAATCAATCAACCTATCAACCAATCAACCGATCAACCGGCCAACCAATCAACCAATCAATCAATACATCAATCTGTTAAATATATAAGAAATACACTGACCGGCGTCCACGGCGCTGAATTCAGGCTCATCGCCAGCTTCTCCTCCTCCTGCTGCAGCATCAGCTGCTTGTTTGCGAATTATTCGACGATGCCGCACCACCACCGCCAGTCCCATCAGTAAGAACGCCGCAAGAAAGGACGCACCGACCCCGTAAATGGTGCCGATGTAAGGGGCGGACATTTTTGTGCTGAAAAAAAAGTTGTTGCGCGAAAAACAATTTCCACAAGGAAAAATCAACCCAAAATTTTGTTTTAAATGGAAGGAGATATGAGAGAAAAAATAGGCCGCGATGACGTCACAGTGACGGTTCAGCCAATTGACGGGCAAATGGGCGGGGCGTACAGTGGTCAGTTTCGATTGATCGATTGATTGATTGATTGATTGATTGATTGATTAACAGCAACGTGAGCTTTGATTGCCTTGTTTTGAGTTTCGCTCTGGAACTGTCATTTTTAGAAACAATTTTTTTATGGCTGCTCAATGGAAATTCAATTCGGAGTCGATTGGCATCAGCCGAAAATTTCTTGGATGTCAGAGGGCGGAGCTATTGCTCAATGGTGAAAAAGGCCGCAAATTTTTGAGTGCACTTAAGGGAACTGGTCATAACTCCGCCCCCTCATGTCGCAAAAACATTCGGCTGATGTCAATCGATTTCAAATCAAATTTTAGTTGAGATAATGTAAAAAAATTCATAAAAGTGACGTTTTCAAAGCGAAATTCACAGGAAACGGAATCCGAAAGTCAACAACCTTCAATCCATCAATCAATCAATCAATCAATCAGGAACCTTCAATGATGATTCACGCCGTTGACCAATAAGACTTTATTCGGGACATCCTCTATACGACGCAGTTAATTCATTCTCAAACAGCGAGACAACTTTAAAAACCGAGCTGACTGAATACATTCTCACCAGGTCGCAGGTTAGTGAGAAGAAAATTAAACCCAACAATTATGCCCGGGGGGAGGAACCCTCCAAAACCAAGTACGGAACATTTATCAGCTTCGAAGATAAAATTACGTGTAAATATAAATATATTTAACTAAGCGAAACCCACGCTCGATCGTCTTTCCAATCCTAAAAGTCCTCTCCGTTTTCGGATGAGCTTCCGGAACCGTCGTCGGCCGGACCGTCGGTGGCCGGACCGTCGTCGGTCGGACCGTCGTCGGTCGGACCGTCGGTGGCCGGACCGTCGGTGGCCAGACCGTCGGTGGCCGGACCGTTGGTGGCCGGACCGTCGGTGGCCGCACCGTCGGTGGCCGGACCGTCATCGGCCGGACCGTCGTCGGTCGGACCGTCGTCGGTCGGACCGTTTTCCTGCGCGGTGAGGGCCAGCTGGACCGCGACCTTGAGGTCCTCCGCCGCCGGTTCGAACGTCTCATTGCCGACGCGATGTCGAATGGCTTCCAAATAAGCCTGCACTCCGGTCTCCTCGTGTCCGCCGGCGACGTGGCGACGCTTCGGCACCAGGTCCACGAGAAGGGACCGGATGTCGTGGGCCAGTTTCTTCTGTTTCCTCTGCAGCTGCGGTTCCGGGATCTCGGCGTCCTCGCGCTTCCGTTTGGGTTTGGCCTCGGCGAGGAGGACGACCTCAGCAGCGGCACCCTTCGCAACGGACTCCGGACGGCTGAGCTCTTGCGGCTCCTCGAACACCACGGACCGAGATTCTGAAATTTTTCACACAAAACAAGATTTTTTTTTAAAAATCGGAAAAAAAACAAGGTTTAAACAAAAATCGGTAAAACTGACATTTTTTGAACCGAGAACCAAGGTACCACAAGGTACCACACTTCGACATGTAAATGTATCTTTTTGGAGGTCAGGGGGCGGAGCTTCGGGTCATTCCCGGAGTCGCGTTGATAGAAAATAAAGTACTGTATGTTCGCGTTAGACAGGGACAGCGTACGAGCTGTGGAACGTTTAATCGGCCAGCCGGCGCGCTTGTGCTGCGTGTACGGTCCACTCCAGTACCACTGTCCCTGTCTAACGCGAAAATACAGTAACACACTTTGTCTTACCGTTTTCGGTAGAGGGCGACCTCTTCTTCGGAGTCTTTCCGTTCGCGGACTTCGACTGCGACGAAGGTCGCCGCTTCGCGGAGGAAGGTTTCGCGACCTTGACTCCCAACGCTTCGGCCGGACTCGTTGCGTCTTGTAACTGGCTGCAAAATCTACAGGAAAAAGGTTTCTCACCCACTCGAACAACTAATTTCGCAAGAAGAATCTGTCTGTGTTCATTGGACGGAACGAACGTATAAATATTAGTACTGTCTCCCTCCATGAACGTACCCTACAAATTCGTTCTTTATGGAGAGCTCGGAAGAGCAGTCTGAGCGCGAACCCGCGGACTGTCGACTGCGATTTGCTAATGGACATCCAGAAGCACTGTAACGCGACAAATCGTTAGGAAGACAGACAAGCTAACAAGTGAACAGACAGACAGACAGACAGACATACAGACAGACACACAGACACACAGGCAGACAGACACACAGACACACAGACACACAGACATACAGACGGACAGACAGACAGACAGACAGACGGACAGACAGACAGACAGACAGGAAGGCAGGCAGACAGACAGACAGACAGACAGACAGACAGACAGACAGGCGGACAGACAGACAGACAGACAGACAATGTGTACATGTACATTAACACATTGTAACGAAACATTAATGCGAAGACCCTAGCCAGAGCCTGGGACTGACCTGCGGTGGCTGAGAAATTTCCCTGAAGTGTGACCGCCTCCGCCGCATCCGTCGACCGGACAACTGAAACGAATCAGATTGTCCTGTTACGTATCTCTTAAACTGTTGGCTCTTCCAGTATACAATTTGCAGGGGAGAGACTTACCGTAAAGGTTCGCCCCGTTCCAGCTTGCCCATCTTCTTGACCTGCGGACAGCCAGACAGGCTGCGATGGGAGGCGAAGTGGCCGGTGATGTGGCCTGTACCGTCGCATCCGGGTGTGGGACATCTACAGAGAGAGAGCATCATCAGAAAATGGGATACTTCACTGCTCACTCCGACACAATCAATCAAGCAATCAGTCAACAGAACCGACAAATTAAATTAAATTGGGAAGTTATTCAAGTTTCGAATTCAAAATCACTTTGACGTGTTTTTTTATCAAGACCTATTTAAGTGGTAAATAGAAAAAGTTATTTCACCGCCACAGACAGGCGAATTAATTTCTGATGAAATTTCAAAGATAAAAACGATCATACCGCTGGTTGCAATCAATTGATTGCTTGATTTAAAGGCATCTGTTGTCCCTTTGTTTGATTGTTGATTGACTGGTCTTGTTCGACTTCAGAACCTAAATGATCGATTGATTGATTGATCCTAGAAAAATATTCGGCTGATGTCAAACGATTTTTCAAATTGAATTCTAAATGGGGAAAAAAAAATTTGGAAGATTTTTTTACTGATTATATTCCGTCGGCAAAGTTTAAATTTAAAAGTGGTGAAATAAAGGTTTTTTTTTATTTTACTTTTTCTTTTTTGTTAAATAAGAATTTAAATGAAGCGATCAGTTGGTGGATTTTGTTCTGACTTAGACTCACTTGAAATCCGCCTCGTCCTCGCTGTTACGAGACGTTGAATCAGTGGACTTCACCGGCTTCGGTGCCTTCGGTTTCTTGGCCTTAATGGTCGTGGTCGTGGTCGAGGGCGGTTTAGCGACCTTCGTTGTGGCATCAATTTTTCCTGACAAGAAATAGCACGCAAACAATCAAACAATCAAGCAACTGCCACCAAAGACAAACCCACTCATGAGTTTCTCTTTGATCACAGGTGCTTGATTGTTTGATTTTTAGGAGTGCTATTGTATACTTTGATATAGCACAGAAAATCAAACAATCAAGCACCTACCAGCAAAGACAAACCCATTCATGAGTTTTTCTTTGATCACAGGTGCTTGATTGTTTGATTTTTGGGAGTGCTATAGTATACTTTGATATAGTAGGGAAAAATCAAACAATCAAGCACCTACCCGCAAAGACAAACCCACTCATGAGTTTCTCTTTGACCTCAGGTGCTTGATTGTTTGATTTTTGGGAGTGCTATAGTATACTTTGATATAGCACAGAAAATCAATCAATCAAGCACCTACCACCGAAGACAAACCCACTCATGAGTTTCTCCTTGATCACAGGTGCTTGATTGTTTGATTGTTTGGGAGGGCTATAGTATACTGTGATATAGCACAGAAAATCAAACAATCAAGCACCTACCAGCAAAGACAAACCCACTCATGAGTTTCTCTTTGATCACAGGTGCTTGATTGTTTGATTTTCGGGAGTGCTATTGTATACTTTGATATAGTGGGAAAAATCAAACAATCAAGCACCTACCACCAAAGACAAACCCACTCATGAGTTTCTCTTTGATCACAGGTGCTTGATTGTTTGATTTTTGGGAGTGCTATTGTATACTTTGATATAGTGGGGAAAATCAATCAATCAAGCACGTACCACCAAAGACAAACCCACTCATGAGTTTCTCTTTGATCACAGGTGCTTGATTGTTTGATTTCCAGGAGTGCTATAGTATACTTTGATATAGCACAGAAAATCAATCAATCAAGCAAGTGCCACCAAGGACAAACCCACTCATGAGTTTCTCTTTGATCACAGGTGCTTGATTGTTTGATTTTTGGGAGTGCTATAGTATACTGTGATATAGCACAGAAAATCAATCAATCAAGCACCCACCAACAAAGACAAACCCATGAGTGGGCCGAAATACTGATTTCCCTTAATAAATAAATAAATAAATAAATATATATGTATATATATGGACCTACTTAGTTCAGCTTCCAGTTCCGAGGTTTGGTTCTGCCGCAGTCGTATCTTACTGGACAGTCCATCCACGCTGATTGTTCCCGATGAGCTTTTCAATGAACCGGGAAACACGTTTTAATTGGCGTATTTAATTCAGATTTAATTATTTAATTTAATAAATGACTAATTAAATCATACTTAAATACAACCTAATAACTTTTTAATTTTTTTTTATTATGATCAGCAGTACCTGCTGCGGTCACGGATGATGCGAGGTGAGCGCGTCGGGCTGCGCGACCGATTGCGGTTCCTCGCGTTGTCGGAGAACATTGAGGAGAGTGCGTAGCTGGGAGTCGGTTTGGGCAGACTCAAGTCGATCGGTTCGTCGTAGTTGAACGGCTGGTAGTTGCCCATGTCCGGCATCATCGGCGTCATCGTCGGCGTGAACGGCGGGAAGAACACGCCCTGGTGGAAGGGATTGTAGCCGAACCCCATCAAGTAACGGAAGGGTGACATGCCGGCCGAGCCGGCCGGTCCGTATGGCGAGAACAGTGAGCCCGGATATGACTGTGGGAGGTTCCCCAAAGCAAGCGGCGATTTGGGAGCCAGTTGTCGGGGACGGAGAGGCCCGGGTGAAGGTGAACCGCTGCTGGGTCGTCGAAGAGAGACAAATGCGGACTTTTGCGGAGGCTCACATGAGGACGGTGCGACACCTGGCGGCTTGGATTGCTGTAGCGGCCGTGTAGCCGCAAAAAAGGGGCAGCCTGATAGACTAAAAAATACAGACAAAAATGCAGATCAGTTTGTCTGTCTGTCTGTCTGTCTGTCTGTCTGTCTGCTGTCTGCCTGTTTGTCTGCCTGTCTGTCTGTCTGTCTGTCTTAAATACCGCTCGGGCTTTTTTTTTCTTTCTATCTGCCTCCATCCAGAACCCTGTCTTGTCCACGCCCTTCTGTCTAAGCGTCAGATCGCGCATACTGTTTTACAGATACTGCTCATCATCCAGCCTCTTAATAGGCTGCCATTAAATTTACCTGCGGTGGCTGTTTCTGCTTCCGTTAACGTGACCTCGCCCCGTGCACCCGGGGTATGTGCAGCGAGCCGGATTAGTGATGCCCAGACCGCTGAGCTGCGCCCAAACTGTAACACACACACACACACACACACACACAGACAATCATTATTTTTTGCGGTTACCCATAGTCTTTT
>LRSR01013003.1:0-10462 GCA_001579985.1 Hypsibius dujardini | reverse complement strand
AGCCTTGGCAAAGATGGAGCTCTTTCTGTTTGCCGCTAACCTGTTGAGGTGTTTCACGCTGGAGCTCCCACCCGGCAAGACCATTTCCCACCAAGACTACGTGTCCGGCGTGGTTCATGCTCCCTTTCCGTTCGAACTGATATTCATCCCTCGAATTTAAGCTGTCAGACAATTGATTTCTCCACTGCTGATTTATATCACGATTTTAATATTTAATATAATTATTATTAACCGCCACGTTTGTTCAACGAAATACTGTGCGTATTTTTTGCAAAGTGTCATGCAAACAACTCAGACTCTTCTTGAGATCCCTGACACGAAGTCCGTCTGTGCGATGTAGTTGCATGATTTAAGGTAAATGCACTGGAACTGAGTACTACTGTATATAGCACTGTTCTGTTCCGTGTGCCTCTTTCAGTCCGAGCTCTTTTCGTGCGTCCATTTAGCTTTCAGCATCTATTTCCTGCAGCAAATATGCAAGTATCCGACCGGACGAACAGTGGCGTGATGTTGTACCCGTAGTGGAAAACATTGTGGTGGGTCACGTTCATGCAATGTTGTATAATGCACCAGGTCAAGTTCTGATTAAAAGTGAATCGCAAGGGGAATTTTTCCAAACCGGTTCTGAATACAATATCGAATTTTCCTGCATGTCTGTCTGTCTGTCTGTCTGTCTGTCTGTCTGTCTGTTTGTCTGTGTATCTGTGTGTCTGTGTGTCTGTCTGTGTGTCTGTGTGTCTGTCTGTGTGTCTGTGTGTCTGTCTGCTTGCCTGCCTGTATGCCTGCATCGCCGCCCATCCATAATGTATGATGTGTATATATCCGAAATTCCGTCAGCATTTTTGCTGCATTTTGCGGGATCATCCTCCTGATATGAAAATAGTTCAGGTTCATGTCCGATAAAGGATTGACGAGCAATATTGAGACCAAGTAGGCGTCCTGCGAGACGCCTGCAGAAACTGTTCAGTCACTCACTGATTCCAAAGCCAATGACCAAAACAAAGATAACGCGGCAGAGTGAACAGACAGCTAATCTCAATCGCTTGATGGACCGTCTGAAGGAAGGAAGGCAAATCGAGGCGCCATTCGACTACGCAGCACTTAGTCACTCATTATTATTACGCTTTCACACCAGATGTAAACAATGAGACGATTTCACAATGAGGCGAGCAACTTTCCGAAAATAAATTTACGAGGAGGGTTTACTGACGAGGCAATTTGATTTTCTGATACAGACCCCACGGGTAAAATATATAAAAGCCGACATACAAGTACGAACTTCTCAATCAACAAAGTCATTTTGCAGTACGTCTCAAATCATTTTGAGCTGAGAACCTTTTGAAAATGGACTATTTCTCCGTGATTACTGCAGTGCTTGCCGCACTGCTTGCACTCACTTACTGGCTCAAACAGTCGCGGCCAAAAAATTACCCGCCCGGTCCACCAGGTACGTAATATTTAAATCAAAAATATAAATATGTAAACCGGTAAATAAAATAAAATAAAATAAAAATGAAATAATAATAATAATAATAAAAATGATAAAGCAGTTCGAAAAATGAAATAAATGTATAAACCGGTAATAAAAAAACGAAGTACCCTGGATTTCGTTGTGATCCTCGTTACATCCTTCATAGGGCTCCCCTTTGTGGGGCACACTTTTTCGGTTGGGTCTCCGCGGCGACCGGCAGCGACTTTCATGAAATGGAAGGCCCAGTACGGTGACATCTTCAGCGTCAAACTCGGAGGTCGACGGATGGTGGTGCTGAGTGACATCGCGACCGCTCGAAGGATCTTCCAAGACGACAATGTCACCGGAAGGGATCAAAAAAGTCTGATACGGACTGAAGGCAGCTACGTCCCGCCTGGAGCCGGTATTATCGTCAGCAATCACGAACTGTGGAAGACGCATCGTCGATTCGCTTTGTCCACGTTGCGAGATCTGGGAATGGGGAAGAACTGGTTAGAGGACACCATCCTCACGGAAGTGGAAGAGCTCTGTCAGATCCTGCGCGATACCAAACAGACACCCTTCAATCCGAAGGTTAAGCTGACAAACAGCGTTTCTAACGTGATTTGTGCGCTGATTTTTGGGCGACGATTCGAACTGAACGATCCAAAGTTCAGTCGACTGACCGGACTGATTGCGGAGAATGTCTCCGGAGCAAGTGTCGAGGGCCTCGCTAAGACTTTGCCGTTTCTCATGTGGTTCCCTAATCGGATTCGAAACCTCATTTATCGGGCCAGGCTGAATCGGGATTCCCTGGTGGAATTCATGCAAGAAATGATCGCAGAGGAAGCCAATAAGAAAGATCACGATAGTGGGGATGTACAGGATTATTTGCGGGCTTACCAGCGTGAGAAGGAGACCGGAGCTAAAACGGCTGACAAAGAAACATTCGACGGTAAGTGTACCGAACTCACTGCCGACACAGTCAGACAGACAGACAGACATACAGACATACAGACAGACAGACAGACAGACAAACAGACAGACAGACAGACAGACAGACAGACAGTTTGTAGAGATGATACTGTACTGCCGCGTTAGCTTCGCGCAGTAGAAGTAGACCCACCGTAAACTTAGACCTATGGATCCGCGCATGAGCTTACGTACACTACGGGCTAGGATAACGAAGTAATGCTCTTGCAGTACGCGAAGCTAACGCGGCAGTACAGTACATGTATATCTGACTCCTTTCTTAGATAAGCAACTGGTTGCTTCGCTGTTGGATCTCTTTGGGGCGGGAACGGAAACGACATCCACGACCGTCCTCTGGGCGTTCCTTCTTATGATTGTCAACCCTGACATCCAGCGGAAGATTCAGGAGGAAATCGATACCACGGTTGGACGCGATAAAGTCCTCACAAACTCTGATAGAGGTATGACAGACTTAAAATCAGCTTTCGGTTACAGCTAGTTAATTTTAAAACGTTCTTCTTTCCTGTAATCTAGCTCGCCTGCCCTACACAGACGCCGCGATCCTCGAAGTGCAACGCATCGGGAGCCTGGTCCCGCTGGGTGGACGGGTGAACTTCGAAGAGACCACCATCGACGGCTACACCATTCCCAAGGGTACCAGCATCATGATCAACCTCTACGGGGTTAATCGTGATCCGCGTTACTGGAAAAACCCGGAGCAGTTCGACCCCACGCGCTTCCTGGATGAAAATAACAAAATCATCAAACCGGAAGGTTTCGTCCCATTTTCAGTCGGTACGTTGAATAAGACGAATTTTGTTGCAAATTCAGCTTAAAAAAATACGCATAAATTATAGAGATGCTCTAGAAATAATTAAAAAAATACAGTAAACATTCATTAGAGATTAATTAACATTCATTCATTATTTTCTTGTCAAGGCAAACGGAGCTGTCCCGGGGAAGCCTTAGCCAAGATGGAGCTCTTCCTATTCACCGCCAACCTCCTGCGGTGCTTCACGGTGAAACTCCCTCCCGGAAAGACTCTCACAACGGAAGACTACGTAATGGGCGTGGTCAGCGCTCCCATTCCTTTCGATGTGGTTTTCATACCTCGTACTAGCGCATGATAAGCATCTGCAGTGCATAGAAGGGTTTACACACATACTGTACTGTCGCGATTCTAACGGCCAGCTTAGCCCCGCCTCCCCCCGTGCAAGACTCTGACGTCACGGATTCAATTCCAGCCCGGCCCGGACCCGGGGGTCGTAATTTACTGGTAGGGCCAAAAAACGGCCCATAGAATCGCGACAGTACAGTACTTCACTTAACACAACTGCAGACTTGTTAATTGTATATCATCACTCGTTATTCGACGATTGTTTTATATGCCCAAACATTATAAGTTCAGGCTGTATTACACGATAGAAACCAAAAATCTCGATTACCAAGACCTGTTGCGTGAGTGTTGTGGACAGCCCCCGAGTCGAAGTGCTTAATTCCGTTGGCGCAAGATTCCACGTCTGTATTTTCAATGACATTGGGTCTATGATTTTGAGGCTTCTTGGTCCGCAACACATGATGAGGATAATTTTCGTATGAGGCAAAGCCTGTATTTCGGCTCACCCTCCACTTGGTCGGTAAATCGGCTCAACCATTTCAAAATCGAACTACGTGAAAAGTAGGAGAATTAAGCCTCCTTTCGGACTTTCAGAACATTACAAATAATGGTTTAGTTTAATTGTGGCAAGAAATAATCATGAATGTCATGTGGATTAAAAATGCGAGTGGTTAGAAAAAATTTGCTGCGAAAAAAAATTGTTCAGGCTGCAGAGCCGCCACTGGTACAAATTTCACACCGGCTTATTTGCAACAGAATCGGTCAGCTGATTGTCAATGTGCAGATGCGGTTTCGCCGATGCTCATTGCACAAAATGCATTTAAATTTCCACTTTACTGCCATTTGTGCATGCCTCATCTTTGGATTAGTGTCCATTAATATTTCACGGTTTTATCGTTTTCATATGTGTTATTCGGAAATGAGTAGCAGACTGAATGCGGCCATACATGCAGTTGAGGAGGGGGGAACAACTGTATGGAAGGCGGCTTGCGATTTTCGAGTGTCGCAAACAACTCTTCGACGACATTTGAATGATCGAGAAATCGGGCCATGAGGCAGCCCTCATTGCAAAGTTGTCTGTCTATACTTGGGTGCTTGGGTATTTGGGTACGCGTTTGAATCTTTGTCAGTGTGCCCATATTTCTGTACACTTGACTGTATGTCTATCAGTGAATAGGCATGCGTTTTCTCCGGATTTTTAGGTCTGTCTGTTTGTCTGCGTGCCTGTCTGTTTGTTTATCAGTCGAACTATCTTTCTGCGAGATCGCTGTGAGCATGCATCAGCGACTTAACGGCTCTATTTTCTCAAAGACGTGGAAAGTGAAGGACATCCGACTGGATACTTCTGCTGGAAAGGTATGGAGCGAGCGTCTACCGGGTTGCTCATGAAGAGCGTGTACCTAAATCCAAGAAGTTGCTAAAAGAAAAAAGAAAAGACTGCTGCTTAGTTCAAGAAATCAGACAGACAAAAGAAGTTTGTTGAAAAACGACCAAAGCCGATAAATGGAGAGGCGTTGTCTAGCGAACCGGAATAAAATAATGCAGAAACCTGAATGATACATGCCTGAATAAAACAACGCCGTTTTTAGAAATTGTTCGTTAAAAAATCATTTCAGCGCACCTTTACTTGATTGATAATAGTGCAGGACAGCAATACCAATTTAAGTAATCGAATACCGAGGGCGCCCCCTGCTATCCGAGTGAGCCGAGTTATCGACCAAGTGGAGGTGAGCCGAAATACAGACTTTGCCTCATACTCGTATCGCTCGTACTGAAGCAAGAGCAAGTAATGACACAAGAGTGCGAACAAAAGGGAGATCGATGTGAAAAGCGCGCAACGTTTCGGGGAAGACACGCTCTTACTCACGAGTTTACGTTTTGCGCGCATTTTTAGAGAAGAAAATATGTAGCATTTTTTCAGTAAGACAAATCACATTTCCCTTCCCCAAAGAGGCTGATACTTTTAACATTCAAAACAAAACATTGTTTCCATGTAACAGACAACACAGACTGACAGACAACAAGGCCTGATTCAGTGTACATGTGCAAGTATTGTACTAGCATTGTGTGGCAAAGACAAGTGTACTAAACAATTTTCCGAAAGGATGATCACCCATTGATAAGGGCCCGAAATACAAACAAACACCAAGTTCATCTAATCGGATAATGAACTTTCGTTCGAAACAAGCCAAGGTCCGTGCACAACCATCAACAACAGCTGATATAATGTAAAGTTCCGACCACATAGTGTTGATTGTTAGATCCAGCCGTATATTGTGACTGCACACACTGTGCTTCACTGCAGTCATGATATACGGGTGGGTCTAATAATCAACACCATGTGATCGGAACTTTTTAGTACTAGTACACTAGTAGACACGTGGCAAAAATCTTGCGCTAACCGAATTAAGCACTTTAACTCGATGGCTGTGTACGACAGCTGTGCAACGAGTATAATGGCTTAACTCGGTCAGCGCAAGAATTTTGCCATGTATGTAGACCGACCGACCTTACGTGTCTGCACGATACAAGGAGCGCGATTGTAATTTGAACTAGAGAAGATACCACTGATGCTGCAAATTAAATTAAAGATTAGGGACAGTTTATAAAGAACCAGCTGATTTCTATATAATAAATTAAACGAATGAATTAAACATCCTAGTTAATTGCTATTTTCTACTGCCGGAAAGATGGAATATTTCACGGCGATTGCTGCAGTTTTCGCTGCCCTTCTTGCGCTGGTATTTTGGCGGAGACAGTCGAGGCCGAAAAATTTACCACCCGGCCCGCCAGGTACTCTCACTTGCTAACCGGAAAAAATGCAAATCTTTTCATAGAAATTATTAAAAATAACACAAATGCGACGTATTTTTATGGAAGCATTTAAAAAAAAACTAAATTACAAATAGAAATATTATAATAATCTTACATTTGTGACTTCTATATTCTTTTAGAAATAAAATAAAATATGTTCTATTATTAGAAATTGATACGTTGTAAATAAATTTCTATCATTGCATTCTTTTAGAAATAACTAAAATAAATTCGAATGCTTTAATAAAAATGATTTTAGGAAATACAACTGGTTCCCCTCGGTCCCCTCTTCGAGATGTAGAAAATCGGGGAGGATTCTTTTTGCGGCAGCCGCTTTAAAGGTTTCTTTATAGCATTGATTGATTGAATCATCATTTCGTTTGTGTACCCAATTAACAGTTCAGGCAAACAAAAGGCGATGCGCTAATTATTCAACAATCAATCGATCAACGTCATTGCGAGAGCATTAAAGTGGCTGCCGCAATAGGAATCTTCCCCAATTTCTCCATCTCAAAAATGGAACCAAGGGAGACCAGTCATATTTTCTAACATTATAGCTTGATACCTATCGGTAAAAAAAAAATGGACCCGATCTCAAACTGACGCCGGTAAATACTCCTTTGTTAGGTCTGCCGTTTGTGGGGCATGCCTTGTCGCTGGGTACTCCGCGACGACCGGCGGCCAAGTTCATGGAGTGGAGGGAAAAGTATGGCGATATCTTCTCCGTCCGCCTGGGCGGTCGGCAGATGGTTATGCTGAGTGATATTGCGACTGCCCGGAAGGTTTTCCAAGACGACAACATCACCGGCCGTGATCAATGGAGTCTCGTTCGGATTCCAGGCAGTTTCATCCCACCGAGTGCCGGAATAATTGTCAGCAACCACGAACTGTGGAGGACGCATCGTCGGTTCGCTCTCTCCACGTTGCGAGATCTGGGAATGGGGAAGAACTGGTTAGAGGACACCATCCTCACGGAAGTGGAAGAGCTCTGTCAGATCCTGCGCGACACCAAACAGACACCCTTCAATCCCAAAGTTAAGCTGACGAACAGCGTTTCTAACGTGATTTGTGCGCTGATTTTTGGACGACGATTCGAGTTGAACGACCCGAAGTTCAGTCGACTGACCGGTCTGATTGCGGAGAATGTCGCCGCTGCCGGCGCTGAGGGGGTTGCGAAGACCTTTCCCTTTTTGATGTGGTTCCCGAATCGTGTACGAAACCTCATCTACCGGACCCGGCGCAATCGGGATACGTTGACGAAGTTTATGCAGGAAATGATCGCGGAAGAGGCGAAGAAGCCTAACCGCGATCCTGATGACGTGCAGGATTATCTACGTGCCTATCAGCGGGAGAGGGAGACTGGAGCGAAAATGGCGGACAGAGAGAGCTTTGACGGTAAGCACAAGGCAGGCAGGCAGGCAGGCAGGCAAGCAGAAAAGCATAGGGGCATACAGTCAAGTCAGACAGACAGACATACAGACAGACAGACAGACAGACAGACAGACAGACAGACAGACAGACAGACAGACAGATAAACAGACCGATAAACAAACCTGGTACCTGGTTGACGTGATTGGTTTGTGTGTCCCTAGAGAAGCAACTGATCGCGACCCTGCTGGACCTGTTCGGTGGGGGAACCGAAACCACATCTACCACCTTACTGTGGGCCTTCTTACTTTTAACTTTAAACCCCGACGCTCAGCAAAAAGTGCAAGACGAAATCGACAACAACGTCGGACGTGACAAAATGCTCACCAACTCTGAAAGAAGTATCCCATATAGTGACCACGTGGTTCAAAAGAGGATTTCACCTTTGCACTTACCTTATGAATCGCATTGTACTAGGTCGTCTGCCCTACACCGAGGCAGTTATCCTGGAAATCCAGCGCATCGGGAGTCTCGTTCCGGTGGGTGGACGTATGAACTTCGAAGAGACCACCATCGACGGCTACACCATTCCAAAGGGTACCAACATCACCATTAATCTCTACGGGGTCCATCGTGATCCGCGTCACTGGAAAAACCCCGACAAGTTCGACCCGACTCGCTTCCTGGATGAGGATAACAAAATCCTGAGGCCGGAAGGTTTCGTGCCATTTTCAGTCGGTACGTTGACCAACATGAAAGCTTTCGAAATTACACGCTTTTTTGAATTCACGCGCGTTTTTGAATTGACACGTGCGAAACGCGTAAAGCTCTTCCGATAATTTGCTGAAAAACGTTAAAAAAAGTCTCATCGGTTCTTCTCCACACAGGTAAACGGAGTTGCCCGGGGGAAGCTTTGGCGAAGATGGAGCTCTTTTTATTCACCGCCAACCTCCTGCGGTGCTTCACCGTGAAGCTCCCTCCAGGCAGCACTCTCTCACGGGAAGATTATGTCACGACAGTGGTCAGCTCACCTATTCCATTTGAAGTGGTGTTTGTGCCACGAACTTGAATGTACTAATCGTAGTATATGACAAATGAATCTACTCGGACCTTCTTTCCGAAGACGAGTTTTCGTCTTACATTCACAGTGGGATTTCATGATTTGCTTGGTGATTCTTCAGTCATCACTGCGTAAAGGAGATCTTTTATTCTAATTTAACGTGCCTTTGTGCGCTGGAATGTGCACCTGCTGACTGGGCGGTCCAACCGGTGGGATGACTTCGTTCTCGTAGAGGTGAAGCATGCGAAGAGGAGGAATACAGAAATATACCGCATATCGTTGAGCATAGCGCACATTGCGCAACGCGCACAAGTTTAATGATTTCATAGTTCTTCAAATGCAGACAGCCTCTCTTGAGGACTGAAACATCGGGTCAACCGAATACTTCCCTTCGCCATCAATTAAGCAAAACATTTAGCAGGTTGCTACCTCGTTCTTTAAAAAACTAGAGCTCAGTTCAGTTCGGTACAGTATATGTGACATGTCAGTGTATCTCAGGAAACGTGAACTGGACACGTGATTGTTGTGGATTGAATCCGCATGTGTGCGTTCAAGTAATTTGGTATGAGTCTGTCAGCCTATTGCTTGCGTTGATTGCTTGAAACCGCTAAGCACTCAACTGTGATGTGAGTTTGACTTCGCATTTAGAGAAGTTCTTGACTTTTATTTGAGGTTTTCGAAGATTTAATAGCTTTTTATTATGGTTAATATTGGCGAAATAACCGTCAAACGAAAGAAGCCGGCACCGGATGCTATTTTGATATCGGACGAAGAGGAAGCGGAATCTGGCAAAGGCCATGCCACAATCAGCAAGGGAAAGTGCTCCATCGCCATGCCAGAACCACGCCGCGAGTTGCACGAAGAAAGAAGCCTGCCTCATCGGGCAGGAAGGCCGAATCATCAACGGTTTCTGTTAATCTTCAGTTCTGCTGGCTAAAAATCCCATAAATTGAATATTAATGTTTCAATATAAAATCACGGAAGAATTTTAATTCTATTAACATATTAAAATACAGCGTCCAAAAATGTTTTATTAAATTAGAAAGTAATTAAAATTATTTCTTTGGCAAATAAATAGTAATATATTTTATATTGAGTGGAAAAGAGGTAATAAAAAAAACTACAAACAGACCTTTTTCAAATTCAAATTTGAATAATTGGTACGAGTAGTCATTAGCCAATTACATTAAGAAGCACGAAAAGCACAGTTTCGAATGAAATCTGACTAGAAATTGTAGCGGTCACAAACAGCAAGGAATGAGATGGCACGAACGCGTCAAGCGGAATAGCTAACAACAGGTTGAATAAGGGAAACAATTTCACGAAATGTATAATAACCAGGGCTACCGCGATCCGGGTGGTACTCTTCACGGCTGGTCAGCGTTCCACAATTCTTCCAAGAAGCTGAAAAAAACAGCGAAAAAAGATTGGCCTTAACTGCAATCTTCCCCTCCGCGCGCCTATGGTTAAGCTGAAGCGCAACGAAAATACCTTTTGGCGTTATGGATGGTGGTGCCTCCAATACAGACTCGACATGATGGATTGGCTTTATTGAGTTCGTGAATGGCGTAACCTTCCTCGTACGTCATGCCACCAAGAACAAAAACAAATATGTCCTGTGGCCTGCGAAAGGAAAAAAGTCAGTAAACCATTTGTCTGTCTGTCTGTCTGTCTGTCTGTC
>LRSR01012998.1:0-36296 GCA_001579985.1 Hypsibius dujardini | reverse complement strand
GTGCGCTGTGGTACATACTGTGTTTCGGTGAGCCCGTAGTCAGGGCGTTGAGGGCGGCTGACACGATTAGACAGTGTTTACTCTGGCAGATCTGCCGGTAGTCCTTGCGTTTCAGCTCCTGGACGAGGTAGTGGCTGACGGTGTCCGTCGTCTTTTCGTATGACGCCAGCAAGCTCCGCAGTGCCTTATTGTCTGGAGGCGCAGGGGGGGGGGATGGAAAAAGAAACACAGAAACGGCAATTAGCGCGACTGTCTGAATGGGTCATTTTTAATTCTTTGTTGTGCGACCTCGAAGTGGCTCGGATTTCGCGGTCTATGACGTTGATGCATTGCGCAAACACAGACCGAATGCTCGACTGGGATATAATTACAGGCCTTGAAGCATGCAGACAGTCGGAGGAACAAACGCGAACGCCCACGCAGACGCAATTAAAAAAGGCGAACAGGTATAAGACATCAGTCCGGTGAATAGACAAACACAGGCAAAGAGGTACATGTAACTGTGCGATTAAACGCAAGGCAATCAACATACAGACAGATAGACAGACAGACAGACAGACAGAGAGACAGGCAGGCAGACAGACAGACAGACAAGCAGTCATCCAGACAAAATATAGGCGGGCTCAGATCTGACGCATAACGAATGAATGTTATAGCAGTTGGGGAGCATACCGTAGACTATAGGCAGACATTACATTGGAAATATTCAGGCAACCAGCCGTAATCTTAATGGTCTCTGGATGCAATTAAGTTACATTATTACAGCCAAATGCACGATGCACGACAGAGATAAAATGGAACTCGGATTTAGCACAAAGACTTACCCATAGATTGCAGCGTTGTCTGGTCCAGTCGGTCGGTTCCCTGATAACCTTGTTTCTGGAGCGTCTGGCTCAGCGCGCTGTATTTCTCCAGCCGCCAAGACGTGTAGTCTACGAGGCCGTGATGAGCGTGGTGTCCATGTGCCGTTTTGCCACTGTTGCTTGTCTGGCTAGCTGTCGAAGTCCGCCTCACTAGGTTTCTCGTCTGTAAACATCTGGATTAGTTTTCGCCGCTGCAAACTAATGCCTTTCTTGAATGTCTAATACAAGTACTTCTGTACAGTAGTGGAATTGTAGTAGACGTGGTAGAGTCCCGTCTCCTTACCTGTCGGCCTTTTATAGGTCACAGGTTATAATTGTTTCGATCTATCACTTTATCATTGCATGGGATGTTGATTATAACTTCTCTGCTGTGTGCCGCTCGTTCTGTCTGTCTGTTTGCTTACTAGTCCGTTTTCTGCCTGCTTGTCTGTCTGTCTGTCTATCTGTCCTCCGTCTGCCTAATTGTCTGCCAGTTTTCCTGAATGATTGGGAGACTGTCTCCACGCGTAAAGTGGCCTCTTTGCCTACGTGCCTGTTCCTGCTCCCTATTTGGCTGACAATATCTTCCAGTCTAATTGACTGACGGTCTCCACTCGTAGGTCTTCCAACGCGTCTGTTCCGTGATCTAGATACCAACTTGTCGGCCTGCTTGTCTACTTGTCTGCCAGTCTTCCTGTCTGAGTGACTGACTCTCTTCACCCTTAGGTCTGATTATCTGTGTTTGTGTCTGTGTTTGTGTCTGTGTCTGTGTCTGTGTCTGTGTCTGTGTCTGTGTCTGTATATGCACATATATCTTGTAGCTTTCTGTGTAACTCTGTCTACATAATTCTTTGACCGTGTTTGCTAAAATTCTTGAGTGAAAACCATAGGCGGTCATCTTTTTCAGTTACGGCAAATGGTACGACGACCGCCAGTTCGTTTGCTATATATGGACCGACTATAATAGCCTCTTGTCTACTTCCCCTCAATTCAGTGTTTGGTCGCCTACAGGTTCGTATCCAGTTATTTGTTTCGGTAGTTATGAGCTGAGCAAGTAAGCCTAAAATTCCTGCTCACCAATATACCTTTTATTAACAGGGAACTGGGGCAACAACCAACGTTACGTATTCCCTTACGTTGCTGTCATCTTCGCCGCTACAGGTGTCGGGGGATGCTACCACCAAGTATGTGGACGTGGACCCCACGACCGGCAACTTGCTCTACAAGCTCGTGGCGCCAGCATCGCTGACGAACCAGCTCTACAGAGTAACGGTGACCCAACCGAACGGCAATTTTACAACCAGCAACATAACGGTATGTCTGCAGTAATAGTGCTTACATAATAATAATATATTTTGTATCGAGTAGCGTAATTTTATCTGTGATGGATGCACAGTACTAAACTTCCCTTATGCCTTACTGACATAAATCTTTTCCAGGTCGCCTACAATTGCACTGGTACGAGTAGGGCTAACGCTTTATCTGTCCATCGGTGGTATCATTTGTCTGAATGTCTGAAAGCCCAAATGTATGTCCTGGTAGTGTGGTGAGTTATCTTAAGTAGAGGTATTGACCCAAAGACGTCCTCTCTATACTTTTGTTGTTATGTACATGTGTCTGTTCCTGGGTCAGTGTCTATGTCTGTGTATGAGCCCGTGACTGTGACTGTGACTGTGTCTGTGTCTGTGTCTGTGTCTGTGTCTGTGACTGTGTCTGTGTCTGTGTCTGTGTCTGTGTCTGTTTCTGTGTCTGATGACTTTGGGTTTATAGTGTCCGGAGTTTTGGTGAATCAGAAAATCGGGTTAACCAATCTTTTAATGTATAGCTCCTACGTGTGCATTTGACTTCGGGAATAGCATCATCGTTGATTGTCTTCGGTTTACCGTGGGCGATACCGTTGTCCGATATTTGGTACGTTTTGATATTTCATACGGTTCACCCGTAGTGGTTATTCTCAACGTAGGATACCGGAAGCCTTGCGGCCGCACCCTTTCTATTATTTGCGAAGCGTAGACCGATGACCTCTGGCGTGTAAGAGTTCACACCAATCTATCTGCTCGTACCGGCAATTTCGTAGGTCACCGGAAGTGTGGCGCCCACTTTCTTCTCAATGTCTCTCATCAGTTCATCTTCCCAAACCGGGAACACCTTTTTTCGCATCGATCCAGTCACCGGGCAGGTGTTTCTGCTGAAGATGCCTCACAGTGGAGCTTTCGTTGAAAATTATAGCGTTTCCGCAACGAATGCCGCGGGTGCCTCATGTGTCGCACAGACATTAACGGTACCTGCATGTAGGGACCAATATATGTGGATCAAACTGTTTAGATTTGCGGTGCTGCGTCCGCCTCGATGTGTTTGTCTGTTTGTCTGTCTGTTTGTCTGTCTGATGGTCAGTCTGTCTGTCTGTCTGTCTGTCTGTTTGTGTGTCTGTGTGTCTGTATGTCTGCCTATCTGTGTGTCTGTGTGTGTCTGTGTGTCTGTCTTTGTGTGTGTGTGTCTGTGTGTGTGTGTGTGTGTGTGTGTGTGTGTGTGTCTGTTTGTCTGTCTTTCTGTCTGTCTGTCTGTTTGTCTGTCTGTCTGTCTGTCTGTCTTTTTGTCTGTCGATCAACATGTTTATGAATCCTCAAATTTCCACCGGAAGAACTTTACAACATATCTTTATTTTGGCACTGATTAGTTGACGACCACCGAAACTTGCGTCTGAAGGACAAGACAGCACGGCAAGGCAACAACTGAGAAGGTGAATAAAGCGAACGAGCAAGAGACAATCTTTGATTTGGTTATGGGCTGACACTAGTCCCAGAAAACGTTCGGCATCGCATTTTGCGGTGCTGCCGTCGGTGTAGCTTGATTGCCACTACGAGTAGCACCACGCTTAGGATCATAAAGAGCGCGACGAAGACCGCCAACGTTATCATAAGGGAGTTAGTCATGCAAACATCCGGTGAGCTCCGTGATCCTGATATTAATACATTCAAGTCAAATGGGGTCCAACAAAAATTGTATCTAGGGTTTTTTAAGGAGGCTAGTTCTGTACCTCTTCCAGAAGTAGAAATGCCCGTTGCATCAGTAGAGTCCTCGATTTGTAGCTGCTTCCTCAAGTTGTATGTTCCAATATAATTTGTCTCGCGTTTCGTGCGGCTTTGGCCAGTCGAATTTCCGTCAGTACAGGAAGGCTATAAATGGAAGAGCTCATAGTATAAAAAACGCAGCAAAGAAGATATACTCGAGAGGGAAAAGGTCGAACCTGAGGGCAAGAATCCAGACAGTAATTTACAGTACACTGGTAGGTGATCACATAAGAATTTCGGAACCGGAAGGCATCGAATTCGGCTTGCAAGGTCTTGCCATTTAATTTAAAAGGTCGAAAAAACTCTGGCAACACAGGGCACCTAAAAAATAAAAATGATTAAGGTTGAAATTTAAACAGCCAGTTCGAGTACATAGGGACACATTGAGGCAGGCAAAGAGGCAGTTACACAGACCGACACACATGCAAGCAGACAGACAGGCAGACAAACAGACAGACAGACAGACAAACAGACAGACAGAGAGACAGAGACACACAGACACACACACAGGCCGACAGACAGACAGACAGACAGACAGATAGACAGACATACAAACAGACAGATAGACAGACAGACAGACAGACAAAGCGAAACAGAGAGAGAAAGACACACACACACCGGCAGGCAGACAGACAGACAGACAGACAGGCAAGTGCACTCGTACCCCGTGTCATCCGTCAGCTGCATTCGCTCATTCTCTTTAGCCCCAAAGGCATAGCAGTTCTTCGCTGCTATTCCATACGAGCCGTTTTCAGGAACCGCAATACTAAACATCAACGTATCACCCAATACCGCACTTTGCAGCTGATTTCCCAGCAAATCAGTTATGCCTATGGTCAAGTTCGGCGGCAAAGAAGTCAACGTAATGTTAGAGGTGATGTAAGACGTCTGCACTGGGCTCATCACGGTGAAAGCGCTTGAGGTGACATTGATGATTCCGAGGTCGTACTTGCAGTTGACGCGATAACGACGGTCATTTTTTGTGACGAGCACCTCGTGGTGTTGGAGGGTGACGGTGTTGGCAAACTCACCGTTGCCGTCGTAGACGGTGCCGCACGGTTCGGCCGACAGCGGCACGGGCCATGTAAAGTTTTTCTGGCCGTCGAAGCGAGCGCTGCAGTCCGGTGACGGACTGCCTTCGATGAAGAGACGACCGTGAAAGGGCTTGTCCATACTCACGGCGATCAGGATTTGTCCGTCTCTGCACTCGAACCGGACTGCAAATTTACGTCAACGGAAAGTCAGAAAACTCAGCAATATATGCTGTTGCATTAAATTAAAATTATTTTCAAGTTAAACGAACTCTAAGTTAGCATAAAATAATGTTGGCAATTTGGCAATTAATTTGGCAAAATAATTTAAAGTTCGATGGTTGTAAAATGGAGAAATTTTATTAGCTAAACATCCCTCTAGTATTGATAATTATTATTATAAAAAATCAAAAAGCGAATTATCCAGCACATTTCCAGAATTTTCCTTTAGGTGTGATCAATCATTATTATTCATTAATCTATCTGAATTATAATCATACATTAAATTTATTAAAAACTATTTTGATTTTAGTACTAACTGTTGTCTTTTAACTTTTTTTGAACTTTTATCTCTAGTTGGAAACGCTGTTATAATGAATTAGATCAATCGTTGAAAATAAAGTAATGACTAGTTAACACGAATATCGCTTACTGTCGGTGCATTCGGTGGATTTTTCATAGAACATATAACCATCCCCGGTAGCCGTGTCAATCATCCCGGGGACCTTGCCGAGGTTCGCGGTGCTCATCAGGCACTGCCGATGTGCTTCACTGTAGCTGAATGACAGACAAGAAATAGATGCTTCGCATAGCTCCTCACAGGCATCCAGGGCGACATCCTGAACGGCGGTCGAGACGTGGGCGTTGACGATCCGTCCGGTGGTCCTGGTATAGCGACAGGTGCCTGTGTTCTCCCCCGCCGGTCGCTGTCCAGCCCGCGATCCCGGAGCCACGCCTCCTTTCAGATCCGCTTCGTTGGAAGAGGTATTGAACACTTGCTTTTTTAAGAGACCTGCCAGTGAAGCCGTGAGCAAAAGTGACGTGTCATTCCGCGATGACGTCACAGCGACTGAACTAATGCTCACGCCAGTGGGTGTGGTCCGCGATGACGTCATTGAAGCCGAACTGAGCGCACTGTGTCCCGCCACTGAGACAGAACCGTTCGCGGATTTTGAAAGGGGCGTGGTTTGCGATGACGTCACTGTGGTGGCCGTATTCTTCCCGTCGTCATTTGGTGAGGCGTGAGATGATATTGGTCTGGACATGGTAGACAGAGACGCTGGAGTAGGCGAAGCCAGTGATGACGTCAGAGTGGTCAAGTTGGCATGAGATGTGGGAGGAGGGTGCCGCGGCGGGGTACTGATTACGATGTCATCCGAGCCTGAACTCGAGAAGGCTTCACCCGATACCGATAGTGTCTGGGTCCCGGTCGCCGAGCCACAGGTGTTCTGAAGGAAATCAGCATCGTTGCCGATATAGCCGCGTGGGTTCCCGGATCCCGGTCTGACACCCGGTGCAACTGTACACGTGGAATTCCCGCTGAAATAAGTGAGGTACCCACAGGGCGTCGTTCGGTTCTCCAGGCAAAAGTCTTCGCATTGCTGGAGACTGATTGGGTCATTCAGCTGAAAAGGTCGGTCCAACTCGAAGGAGCTGAAGCGGGTGAGACCGGAGAAGGTCGGACATCTCCTTCCTTCTGTGCAGAAGACCGGCAGCTGATTACCCATTCACTCTATGTTAGGTTGTTTGCCTAGCTGTCGGCCTGTCTGTCAGTCTGCCTGTCAGTGTGTCAGGGTGTCTGTCTGAATGTCTGTCTGTCTGACTTTTGTGTGTCTGTGTATATTTCTGCTTGTCTGCTTGTCTATCTGTCTGTCTGTTTGTTGGTCAGTCGGTCTGTCTGTCTGTATGCCTGTCTGTCTGTCTGCCTGACTTCTGTGTGTCTGTGTATATTTCTGCTTGCCTGCTTGTCTATCTGTCTGTCTGTCGATCAATCTGTCTGTTGATCCGTCGTTCTGTCTATTTCTTACCTGGAAGGCATGTAAACTCATAGTACTCAGTCAGCGGGCGTCCCAATACAGCGGCATATATCCGCGGAAGAGTCGGCACGACAGAAACCGACAGCCGATCATTATGACTGAGGATGCAGCCTTGACTTTGTGACTGATACAAAAACGACCGACAAATAAAATCTGGTTCGCTCAAGCATAGCCGACTGCAAGACGCCGCCGAATCGGCCGGCACTGTCTTGTCGAAGAAAAACGCCGGAAACGCGACGTCTTGATAGCGTTGGAAAGTGTAGCTGTTGCCGCATCGCTGCGCACCTAAATGGCCGAACCAAATCAGGATAACAAGAACAAATCTCGGCAAAAAATGATCATTTCACTCAAGAAGGTCGGCTTACTCGGTACACAAAGGTTCTCGGTGTAATCACTTTGTGAGTCAGTCTGGAAGAGTCTGAGGTCGCTCCGTCGGTCGATGGACAGCAGAGTGCATTGCTGCGTCGTAAAGTTATATTGGCTGGCCTGGCATGTGAAATCAAATTCCTGCAAGAAACAAATCGCTGTGTATTTGTATTTCCGTATGCATGACTCAGATATAAAATGGTCACGTTCGCGGAATACTGTCAAATCTTCTATTTCTAACTGTCGGGGAAGGGAAGAAAGCTTAATCTCCTTCCACATAGTCTTTGCATTGTATTTTTCCATACCCGCTTTACCTTCAGACACGATTCGTAACAGTCTGCTCGAGAGGCAACGCCGTCCTTTACTTTAACGGTGTTATTGGCCGACGGGCTCAGGTCGTAGAGATAGGCCTTTTGTGGGAACCGCTCCAACGCCCATAGCCGCGCTGAGCAGGCAACGGACATTACTGCGGAAACCAAAAACATACTTCAAACACTTGACATGTGACATGTCTATCTTTCTGACTCAATGCCTCCCTGCCTGCTGACCTGTCTGCGTGTATCTATCTTTCTGTTTGTCTATCTATCTATCTATCTTTCTATCTATCTATCTGTCTGTCTGTCTGTCTGTCTGTCTGTCTGTCTGTCTGTCTGTCGGTTTGCCTGCCTTACTGCCTGTCACCCTACAGCGTCACCTTCGTACCTGTTGCCCTATATCGTACCTGCATCGGTTTCCAAATTGATCTTCTCCAAATAATACGCATTGACCTTCGAAATCAAGTTCGTGCTGTTGGCGGTGGTGCTGAACTGCGAGCATGACATCGGCGGCACAGAAAACGATACGGCTCGACAATTTTCCTGCAAAACAATCGTACAAAGGCTCAAATCAATATCCAACACAGGGGAATAATATGACCAGGTATTTCTCCCGTATACACACTACGCAATACCTCATCCAGGCAGCTCTTCACACACATAGCGAGCGTCATCTGTGAAGTAACGACTGGGGTTGCATCATACATCACGTCGGAGACCTTCTCGAAGGTCACCAATGCCGAAGCCGAATGCCAACCTGTTGGAATAACACATGTCGCATTCGGCCAATCAAACGAACGAAGTCTCATTAACAGACAAACTTCCTTACCGAGTTCCCACAACACGGCCAAAATCCAAAGTGAACGCTGCATCTCGAGGGACGAAGGGCAACGTGCCTGTATGGTCACGCGGTCGCTATACGTGTGTGTCTAGTTGTTCTCCCCAAATACAGGTTTACCGGTAGATAAAAATTCTTATTAGAAGAAGTCAGAAAGGTTTAGTAGTTATTTTATAAAAGCAACCGTGAAGAAACGGAAGCTTTTAATTGTGAATTCAGCGCCAGAAATCAAGAAAATATGGAATGTCCTCTCTCTCTTTAGGAGAGAGACCAAAAATGACAAGTGCAGTGAGAAAACACACAGGAAATTACTTTCACTGACACCCCTGCAGGATCATTACCGGCGGTCATGAACCTTGACAAGCCCAATGCTACTTAAAAAATTTAACTGCTAAGAGAGACAGCAAGAAGAAGGGATGAGAAATGAAGCGTGATCCGCGACGGAAAACCATAACACACACAAAAATCGCCTAAAATGTCCGGAAAGTACCCCAACTCCGGTACAGTAGATGGGCATTCAAGCATCACTTCCGCAACGGAAGATTTGCGGGAGCAATTATCGAAATCATGCTAGAAAAGATTACTTCTCTTTCAATGGAGAAATTTGTTAGTCATCAATAAAATAATGGCTCCCCGTGAAAACTGGACAACAGTGGAGCGTGTGCGGTTGCGTCATTGCGATCAGAAGCAGTCGTCGGTTCCCACCAAACCGTAACTGATTGGTCACAGACACACAAACACACTCAGTCACTCACACAGAGTGTGGGGATAATGAAGGCCACGCACACGCGTGCGGCCGACAATGAACACCTCTCTCTCTCTCGCACTCTCGCTACAATGCATATGTAATTACGGTACGAGCGGAACAAAATAACAAGGCACCTTGTTAGAAACTTCATTACATTACCGGTGTGTTAGAAGTGAATGGGCTCGGATTGCTTCGTGTTCTCGTATTAAAAGGATTGATATTTGGATGGAGATGCATTTCAGGTCGCCAAATACAAATTAAAAGAGCACACATGCATACAGTTTGGTAATTATGCAACAAAGTTGTCTTTGCAAGGCATATACCGTATGCCTAGAAAATGTGTCCACAAAAGGACGGACCGTAATTAGCGTAGTATACCGATTATGGCAAATTGATAATGACCGCTAGAAAACAATTTTCCTGCTGCCAATTTAGAGAGCTAAATAGTTGACAGGAAATTAACCTTTGACGGAATGAAATCAGGACCGAAAGTCCAGCCGAGAGTGGGTCCTGGCCGAATAACGCTCTATCATGTCCTGAGAAACCATACCACACAAAAATCATTGCCTGAGTACTTACTTACTGTCTGTCTGTCTGTCTGTCTGTCTGTCGGTCTGTCGGTCTGTCTGTCTGACTACCTGTATGACTACCTGTATGACTATGTGGCTGTCGGTCAGTTTGTCTGTCCGTCTATACGTCCTGTCTGCCTGAATGACTAAGCGCCTATATGTTTTTCTTTCTGTCCTTTTGCTAACTTATTTGTCAGTCTGTATGTATGGTCGAATAACACCATACCTCAACGTCATCATCGTCATCTTCCAGATCATCGCTCAAGTCTAGGCCGATCTCCTCCAGACCGAACTTTGTAATGAGATCCATTTCGTCTGAAAGGTTGTATAACACATGAACCGGCTATGCATGTGAAGAATTGAAGTCATTGGCTAAACGAACCGTCATTGAAATCATCCGTTGCGTAGATATTGTCCGCGCCGTTTCCATGTCGTGTCGCGATTGCTTGAAGCCACTGTAGAAAAATCATGTTAATCGAGGAATTTCCGGGGAGTTTTCGTCCGCTTCAACATCCATCCCGCTGTCGTTTTTAAGTACATACTTGACCATTGTACTGCTGGAAGCGTTCGGACTTCCACGCCTCGTGGATATCTTCACTGACCAGGGACAGATGCCGCAGGAGTTCCTCAAACAGCGAGCGCGATACGTCGGACGCTCGTTGCGTATTAGTGGAGAGGACCTTGGTGATCCCGGGGTAGTCCATGATGCGGAGGCGAGCTGGTTCGTATTGTGTCAGCTTCATTAGAGCATATCCAATCTAAAAATGCGAACCAAAAATTTCAGAACTGACCGAAATAGACAGAACAATAGATAAAAGAAAGGAAAATACAGACAGGCAGACAGGCAGACAGACAGACAGACAGACAGACAGACAGACAGACAGACAGACAGACAGACAGACAGACAGACGGTTAGACGGACAGACATACAGACATTCAGGCCCATTAAAATCCAACCTGTAAAGAGAGTTCCTCCTGCTGACCATCCGGCTCGCCCAGCTTCCGACACAACCAGTCCGTCATTGAAGCAGCGGTAAGAAGATCTGCACCCTTGTCGGTGGATGCCAAAGCTCCAATGAAATACGCTAACGCCAACAGCTCGGCTGGTGTCCGAGCCTGTACACTTTTTGTGGTGAGTTCCGTCTGCAGTTTACAGAACCGGGAGACATCAGCCGTCGAGCAGTGATCTTTCTCCAGAGCAACGGCCAATCCGATAGTGCATTCCATTGTAAATTCAGTGGTCGCTTCCGTTTTAAACGCCTTAACTGGAAAGATAAAACGCGAAACGTTAGAAAAGGACACTACTATAGATAGAATACCTTGACAATTGGTTTTAGTGTCCTACCGATAGTGGAAAGGTTCTGTTCACTCATCCACTTAGCATCAGGGACATTTTTCGTTACTAAATTGACTATCCTTAGCAGAGCAGCATCGGACGTAGCGAGTGAGGTAGCCATGACTTCGTCCATTTTCACGGCGCCAGCAAAATCCTCCGCCAGACCAGGATGATTCACGAGGTTGGTGGTCAAGGCCAGGAGATATTCTCCGGAACCGGTATGGCTTTCGGAGTTCCGAGCAAGAAGACGTGCACACGCAGCACCTAGATCAGGCACTGCTCGTAGACCCCTGTAAAGAAACTTCAGTTGCAATGAGTGCTGTCTGTCTGTCTGTCTGTCTGTCTGTCTGTCTGTCTGTCTGTCAACCTACCTGCCTATTTGTCTGTCTGTCTGTCTGTCTGTCTGTCTGTCTCCCTATAAAATTGCCCGCTTCTTGCTCTGTCTGTCTGGTACATTTCTACGAACGCTGTTTTTATCAGTTCATTCCAAACTCGTACCTCGAATCTTGTGACATAGAATACAGCAACCTTGCTGTTAACTCGCAGTACTTCGAGTCCTCCAGCAACGGTAGAATCCTCTTCGTAAAGCTCTTCTTCAGCATGCCCTGTCGGATGGTCGGGCAAAGCGACAAATTATACAGCAGCCGCAGCCCGTACTCGCCGACCTCCCGACTCCGCTGTTGGTCGACCGCCCGTGCCACCTTCTCCACCACGCCAGCCTGCGCGAACCTCTCCAGGTTTTCCACAAACAGACTCAGACGCAGCAGGAACCGCAGCCCGAGGATCTGCACCTCCGGATTGGATCGCTCACAGCAGCGCGCCAGCACCGCCACCACACCCTTCTTGACCATCTTGGTTTGGGTGGCCAGATCGCGACCGATGAGCAACAGGATTTTGAGGGCCACGGCGAGGAACTGGTCTTGCTTCCGAAGGAAGTGGATGAACTTCTTGCGGAAGGATTCCAGTTCCGCCGGTTCGTGCTGGCGTTGTACGAGGCCGTCCTTCCAGGTCTGGTAGCGTTGAAGCTCGAGGTCGACCTCCTGGAGTAGCGAGCCCCCGATGCGATTCTTCGTGAATAGCGCCGGAGCCTGTCAAAATCAAACAGGTTTATTCTTATTCATTTAACAAAACCCTTTACAACTAAGTAGATTTAAAGATATTTTTTCAAAGTGTTAAAATATATATTCTGACGAATGACCATAATTTCTTTCCAAAGGGCGCGTGGTTACTTACCAAGGACAGCTGTGCCATGCAGGCAAAGATACGGCAAATGTTGATCTTCAGATCCAAATTCCGGCTTTCATCCTCGAAGAGCAGCCGCGCCAGCGCGTTAATTACCGGATCTAAGAAGAGTAAAAGCAATATTATATAAAAATGTACATAATAATTATATTTCATCACCTTTGGTTTGCCTGAATTTACCTGAGCGGGCAATTTGGGCGACGTGGACTTTGCTCTGCACCAGCTGGAGGATCATCTCCGACCCGGCGATTTTGTCCTCGATGGTGTTGTACAGCAACGACCGGTACTGCGGTAAGTCGGAGATTTTGGCGTCAACCTTGGGGCGTCGGTTCGCGGAGCTGCCGGTCGCCGGTCTCATGGCAGTTCCCGGTCGACCTTCAAAGAATAACCAAATTTTTGTCAAATTAATAGCGACAATGGGTAGAGCGTACTTCGTTGCTCACTCGGTTTCGCCAGCTTTTGACGGGTGCGAAGAGCCGCCAGTATCTGCTCCAGCTCATCGATCCGACTGGGGTCGAGGTACGTGCAGCGGGAGATGGCTTCACGTGCAACGCGTTTCAAGTCGGTCGCATCGGCGAGATTGGTGAAATGCATTCTGGGAAAAATAACCGCCAGATAAAACTTCAACACGAAAGGCTAAAGTTTATTAAGCAGTTTAAACAGTTAAAGTTTATTACCGCATGCTCGCGATCTCAAGGGACAGTTAAGCCCCGCCTTCCTCGGTATGGCCCTGCACTTGATTGAACGTTCATTCTGATTCACTGTTCTCTAGTCGGCTGATTTTTGATTTCGTACAGCTTACTCGTTGTGCTCGATCGATTGATTGTACAGTCGTGCTTTACCGTATATTCGCCCCTACAGTGGTAATTTGGTGAACGGCACTGAAAAGGCACGGCCATGGTTGGTTAAAATTTACGGGCAGGGTAGAAAAGTGTCCCTTGAGATCGCGAGCATACGGTTCTATAAGCAACCAATTAAATCAATTGATTGATTGATTGATTGTAGGTAAACAATAGCAAACGGTGATGAACAGATAAGATCCGGGGTGGATCAAATTAACTGGTAGGGCAAAAAAGTGTCCCTTGAGATCGGGGGAATACGGTACTACGTCAAGTCATGGATGAGACTGATACTCTTAATAGGTTTGCAGGAAAGTTTGCTTTTGACACTAGCTTCGTTTCAAGTTATGGATAAGAACAATATTTTCAATAAGTTTTTATATAAGTTTTTTATTAATACTACTTAATGCTTCTTTTGAATCGAACATTACAAATTTAAATTTAAATTAATTTGAGAGTTTAGTTATGGCTGAGTTCTCAATTTAGTTATGTTTAGTTATGTTTAGTTTAGTTATGGCTGAGTTCTCAATTTAGTTATGTTTAGTTATGTTTAGTTTAGTTATGGCTGAGTTCTCACTCACAGTTTAGTGGCGCCTTTCCTGCCGCGAGCGATCTCGGTGCCGTCGGCTCGGACCACGACAGCTTCCACGCGATACTTCACAATGACCGCCGCTTCCGACGGATGCATCTCAAAGAATCCATCCTTGTTCCTGTAAAATGAAAACCCCCAAAAACTCTGGAATTGATAAAAAATATCAATGAAACTGGAAAATAACAACAAGAGCCACTGAATAAAGCCGTACTTTTTGATCTCCACTTTGTAGCTCATTTTCAGCGTAATCTTTCAGACGTGGCTAGAGCGAAAAGAAGTCATTCTAACGAGAAATGGTTGCCGACTGCCAACTGCAGTGAATCAGCGACAGCTGTTTATATGTCAGCTTCCCTAAACGTTGCTACGGTAGAACCGCTCAGGCAGGGATCGATCGGGAATGCAGTCTTCCTGCAGTCGACATCACATGAAAAATCGATAAATCGACGATTGAAACGCCCAAAATTTCCACGACGATTTAATGAAATATTTTCAATATACCTTGAATCAATAATCCAAGCACAAGTAACTTCAAGAGCTCAGTTTTAATGCAGGCGATAGTGACCGTGGGTACGCAGTTTCAGGTATGAGGTTAAGATGAAAGCACATCCAAACGAAATGAGTGGAAGAAAAAAGCAAAACTCAAAAACAAACCACTGCAAATCAATGAATCAATCAAGCAACGGCGTCCGGCCACCACTCCGGTCGCTTCGTTCGCACTGTCAGGTTCTTCCCCTCATGACTGACCACCAGGTTGTCCGCCGCGGCCAGCGCTTCCTCGATCCGCAGCAACGCTAGCCCATCCGGCCCGACATGTGCACGCAGCTTTCCCACCGGCTTCGTGCCGCCGCGGACTGCGACCACCGCGTCGCGAGGGATGGTCTGTCCCACGGTCAGCCCTTCAATCGCCACCGGCATCAACCGCTTCCGCACCACGCCGGTGTGATGCGTCCGAGCAGTCAACTCCTGGCCCAGATAACAGCCCTTGTGGAAGTGCACACCGGCCAAGTAGTCCGCGTTGGACTCCAAGGGAAAACATTCACCCGGCGGCAGCTCCAAGCTCCCTTCCGGCACACCGACTCGGTAGCGGAAGCGTCGATACGCTGTTTCATCCATCACGGGAGAATTTCCAGCCTCCGTGGATTCTTTCAAGCCGAACAGGGAGCGGTAGCCCAATAAAGGGAGGCGCGGATCGGGAATTTTCAAGTGGTCACTGAGTCCTTCGCTTGATTGATGACTTGAAATCTTCTCCTCCAAACTTTTCCCCGCCATCACCGAGCCGACTGCCTTTTCCGGAAAGTTGACCCGCACACCGACAGCGGACGCCGATTCAACGGAGACGTCTTTTCGCAGTTTGAACGCCTTCAAATGCTTCACCAGCTTCTCCTCCAATAGGGCGTCGCAGTCCACGAGGAAGCCCCCTTCCTCCCGCCGCGAAGCGTCAGTATAGATGAACAAATCAAACATCACCCGGCCTTGCAGGTTCAACATCAGCGAATAGATGCTGCGAGGTCCGCCGTCCGCGCTAGCGTCCAGCAGGTGGATGTCGTTGGTGATGAGGCCTTGCAAGAAGGCGGAGGCGTCCTTCCCGTACACCCGCACCACCGATCGCGTTTCCAGCCTCGCAGTCCTCCACTGCACAACCTCGTCTTTCGATTTCGAATCAGAGTCCGACTTCCCACGTGAATCCAATGCAAACCAGCGGCGAGAGCATGCTGGGGTAGCGGAGCGGAGCCATTGTTGTGGTTTTGTCAATGACACCGTTGTAAGGGGTCCTGCTTTGATCATGCTCGCAATTTGGAAAACAGCCTTCCCCATGGCCATAGTTGCGATTTTTCAATGCAGAGGGATCCTTACAAACTTTTGGCACTGGCCGCCGCCGGTGAGGTGGCAGGAAGTTTCGAGGATGGAATCGGTGGAACCGGTTCCTGTAATTTGATGTTCTTGTTAACGAGGTGAAAGCCCGAGGTGGCGAAAATCGATCCACTGTATACGGTGAAAATGACGAGGGACACGATGGCGGCACGGTGAAGATAATCGAGGGCCCGCAAACGCGCCATCTGCGCTCTGGTTGGCTCAATTCAATGGGATAACGGGAGCAGACGTCCTGATTCTGAAGCGGCAATGTCGGTCTGTTGTGTCATCAGCAGCACACACGTTTTTTCAATCACTCAAGCTCCGTCTAGACCTTGTAAACCGCTGACAATCAATTTTTACGCGATTTTTTGTCGCAAAAAGTGAGCAGGAACGATTGATGTGGGTGCGAAAATAATTTCGGAAAAACATGGATTTTAAGAATGACGTTAGAGAGGAAAGCAAAAATGTGTCGTGTGCGTCGATCAGCTGTTTCCTCGGGTGCTAGTACTAGTAAGAAAAATTCATAATTTGATTCATTGATTCCTTGATTCCTTGATTGAATTGAAATAAAAAGCTGGGTTGAAGGAACGAAAAAGCTGGGTTGAAGAACAAAAAAGCTGGGTTGAAGGAACGAAAATGCTGGGTTGAAGAACAAAAAAGCTGGCTTGAAGGAACGAAAAAGCTGAGTTGAAGGAACGAAAAAGCTGGCTTGAAGGAACATAATTTAACTCGTTATGGAATGAGTGGTAGCAGCACCAGTCTTTGAAAGTGTGTACTTGGCGGTAGAGTATGCATCATACCTGGTACAGAAGTACTAGTACGAGTATGAGTATGACCATGGGAAATCATCGTTTCGATGGGATTTGACCGAGATGCCCATCGGAAAAATCCCATGGTTGCCCATGATTACACTGTTTCCGTGGAATCCTAACTCCAAATCCAAAAAGTGGCTTATAGAGACACAAATGGAATTGGGATCGCATATGTCGAGACGAAGTAGTTCGGAAACGGAATTTCCCTATCAGTTGTGCTCATCCAACGTGAAACAACTCCTATTCCTCAAAAGTTATCATTTCATTTAAAATTCTGCGACGCGTTTCCTCCCCATCGTAGACATGGACAAAGTTATGCAGAATGTTAAGGATGCTCTGACGGGAAAGGACTCCTCGAAGACCGCGCTCATAATCCTCTCTGGTACTTTCATATAAACCATCACAAATCTACAGATCATTCACGCCAATTACGTCACGTCCCAAATAGGTACAAAACTATTACGTCTATTTATGGATACATTTTGACTTTTTTATCTCATTTTTTAGATGGAGCTGAGGAAGCGGAAGTAGTGGTAAGTGTGTATAATTCTCCTTCAGTACGAGCACCGTGTTGATATTCCCGCCCATGGTTGGAGTCCGTGGCTGTTCGATATTCTATATTCATCTAATTTTTGAATTACTGTACTGGCACATGCAGGTGTACATGAAAGGTGACCAATGAAAAAAGTCGTTTTGTTGCAGATTACAGCGGACGTTTTGAATCGTGGCGGGGTAGGGAATCTTCATATTGTTCATTTATTTGCATTTTGCAAGTTTGCGTGCGCGAATGCGGACACATGTGCGTACTGTACTCAGTGCATGTCTTGTCCTGTTGCTCAGATAAAGGTCGTCATTGCTGGATTCAGTGGAGACTCTGCGGTGAAGTGCTGTCAGAATGTGCAGATCAAACCGGAAATGTCGCTGGACCAGGCCGCAGACCAGCATGAGAAGGACCCCTTTGACATCATCATCCTACCTGGTAACGCCTGCAATATGCGTCTTGCTGTCTTCGGGGATGTTTAGATTGGTTCTTCAGTTATCACTAGGTTTTGCCCATCTCTCTATTTGTCTCTCTATTTGTCTGTGTCTTATCTGTCTGTCTGTCTGTCTGTCTGTCTGTCTGTCTGTCTGTCTGTCTGTCTGTTTGTCTGTCTGTTTGTCTGTCTGTCTGTCTGTCTGTCTGTCTGTCTGTTTATCTGTTTATCTGTTCGTCTGTCTCCCTGCCTGTCTGCCTGCCTGTTTGCTCTTTGTGAAGGATTTGTGACAATCGGTACACCTCTGGATTTCTATTGTTTTAGGCGGCCCGAAAGGAACGGATAATTTGAAGAAGGTAATACTGTACCTACCAAACCAGTGATTATTAGTTGAATGTTTTGTCAGATTTATTTCATGGATGCAGTGCTTCGTTTTCTCTAGTCGGTTGCGGTCGGAAATTTACTGAAACGGTAGGTCTTTTTACTGTACGGGTGTTGCCTTAATTAATCCAAATTTGGCGCTGTTCGTCGGCCAACTTTTCATTGCAACAGACAGGAGCGAAACTGCGGGTATATAGGAGCCATTTGCGGCGGACCGCTTGCCCTGATGACCCATAAGATCGGATTGGGCAAATGCATCACCGCTCACAAATGCAAATGGGACGAACTGAAGGAAGGAGGTATAGTATTTTATTATATTTTTCAGCGGTTGTGACGTTTTCAGCTGTCCACACTTTAAGTAATGCAACGGCCTGGTTCTTCCTCAGGCACGCACAAGGTCGTCACCTCCAAGGTTTGCATCGATGGCACTCTCATCACCAGTCAGGTAAATAGTGCTCGTGTGACTAGTCAATTCACTCTACTCCTGTGATTACTGCATGCCGGAATCGAATGATAAATATTCATTCTTCCAAGTTCCAAGTTCCAACTGCCTATCTTTGTCATATCATGTTCGTAGGGTCCGGGAACGGCGTTCGAATTCGGATTGGCCATCGTGGAGACGCTGATCGGACCGGAAAAGATCTCGGATCTGAGAGAGGATCTGGCGTTGAAGGTCTAACAGCCCCGATGTTGTTCAGCTGGACACTGAATTTAGTAAGCTCAGTCTTAACTATTGACTGCCTTTATTAAATGCAAGACAAGATTCGGTTCTGCTTTTCGTTCGGTTTTATTAACGAGAACGTCGTTGACCCAGAGTGTGTGTTGAGCTGTAAACGCGGAGTTCAAAACTTTACCAATAATTTCAATACCAGAGAGATTATATCTCAGACAATGTACAGTAATCGTTCGCAAAATAATTATCTTTCCGTTATGTACCACTAAATTAAGATTATTATTTCTTCTTTTTAGCCGAGGCCGGCTTGGCTTTTTTCGCGCCACCGCTCGCTGCTTTATCCTTCTTCCCATCCTTACTCTTGCCCTTTCCCTTCTTTTTTCCCTTCTTCTTTTTCTTCTTCAACCTTTTACGGACTATATATCCTCGGAACCATTTCTGAATGATGGTCGCGGCCTGGTTGCGGCGTAGGGCTTCCGCCTCCGCGATCCGCCGTCGCTCATCGCGTTCGCGGCGATCTTGCAACATGATGTTCATCTCCTCTTCCAGCTGCTTCTCTTCCACCATATTTTTTCGAAGGTGTTCCCGCAGTACTTCCCCGCGGTCTTGCAAGGCCATAATCTCACTCTAGAAACCGATAAAACAGTCGTAGACCGTAAGAAGCAGCTGAATGTGAAGCAGAGAGACACGAACAGATGCGTATGCAGATGCACAGACACACACAAAGGCACATAGATACGCAGACGGACATATATAGGTACACAGACATAAACAACGACAGACACAGACCCAGACACAATCATAGACACAGACATATACACATACATAAAAACAGACACAGATACATAGGCAGACACAGACAACTGCAAGAAGAGGATGAATTAAGAAGCACCTTTAGCCCTACGCATCGTTCTAATACGGAAATTTCCAAATTCCGTTGAGTGACTTTGGCATCCCGTATCTGCTTAAGGTAGTCCTTCTCATGTCTTAAATACTGTAATAAAAAACGGGCTCATTACTAGCACTATTGTTTTCAAATTGTCATAGCATTTCAACAAATCACTCCAAAAACAGATAATTCAGTTAGTAGGACCACGCCCAAATTACGACTGGACATACAACGAACTTGCTTATTTCGCTCGTCCACCAGTTTCTGCGTCTCAACTGTATCCGTGATCATCTTGACCATCTTATGCCTATGCGGCCCGTTATCGTCTTCCGCTTGCCGGTGTATTCTCGTCTGTGCTTTCAACCGAACCTCATGCAGTTCCCTGAGGCGGCTGGTGATGATTGCCTGATTTTTCTCTATCGTTTTTGACAGTCGTTCGTGTTCCTCGCGGTTTTCATCCAGATTCTTTTTGAAGTCGTCCCAGAGGTTTTTCATCTTACCCTCGGCAGCCACATTGCGCTCGGTCATTTGGGCGATCACTTTCTGGACTTCGCACGACTCAAAAGGCGTGGTCTCAATCGCATTGAGGAGGATATGCATCATGTCTGCCGTCAGTTCTGAAAAACTCAGGTCACGCTGTTTTTAATATTGGCTTGAGTTAAGAAACTGGAATAGGCCAGACTAAATAAACATTACACACTACAAATTAACCCAGTTACAACTTACAACAAAAATGCAGACAGGAAGACCGACACACAAACAGACTAACAAATAGGCAGATACGTATACAAACAGACAGGTACCGTGAACAGGTAGACAGACGGACAAGCATTCAGGCAAGCAAGCAGACAGGCAGACAGACAAACAGGCAGACAGGCAGACAGGCCCACTAAAAATCCAACCTGTATATACATGCATATAGACAGACATGCATATAGAAAGACATTCGATATCAGACTACTCGGGGCAATGGCCGGTGCTTGGAGTCAGACAAAGGTGCACAGTGTTCCAAGGCATCAACGACAACCAAGACTTACGGCAGAGATCCCGAATAACCGGAAGTATTGTGACCTTCGCCAACTGCCCACTGAAGACCTTCTCCGCCTTAACGAGCAAATCATAATCGCATGTATTCCGAAACGCCACGCAGAGCGCGAAAAATGTCTCCTTGAACGAAAACAACGTACTCGTCGCAGCCAAACTCAACCGACGCTTCAAGCGTTCCTCCCGCGACTCCTGCTCCTCCGCCACCGATATCGAACTGCCGTTCACACTACTATCCACCGTGTCCAGACTGTGATCCGCGCTCAGCAAAGTGCTGCTGGACATGTTGGCCAAAGGATCCGCATTGTTCAGTATGTTGACCGCCAGCTCGGTCTGCAGCCGGATCAACGCCAACGTCCGGTTCACATCCTCCCCCAGAAACTCCAGCTCCTGCTCCGGCATTGTGCAATCCAGCAGTACCGGCAGCAGTGCCGCGACCCGAAAGTGCACATTCAGCTCCAACAGGACATTTTTCAAGCGTGCCGCGTCGATATTGATCGGTGTCTGGGGCGCGGAGTCGAGGACGTTTCGCACCAGCGCGTGCTTCTCCTGCCGTTCCGCCGGGCTCTCCCTGACATGGTGGCCGGTGCTGGTGGGTTTGCGGTACAACAGCTCCCAGTCCTTATCGGTAGACGAGGTGTCGACGGGCTTTTTGCTGTTGTTCTTAACCGCTGTGACGGTGGCGCGGAGGGTGGAGAGGGTTCGCGGTCTGAGCTTGTCGGAGGAGGACGGTTTGACGCTGGACGTGGCCTTCTGCACGGTAACGGTGGTGGTACTGGACTGCGATGACTGCATGGCGGATGCCATCACACACACTTCGGGTCACCCTGGTTAGGGGTCACAGCTTTTACTCGAGAGTTGTGCCGTCTTTTAGGAAGCTAAAGCAACCTCCAAAACCACAACCGTAGTCATGGAAATGCAAGAGCCTTAGCTTGTGGAGCTATCGAGGAGAGATATTTGAGCCAGAAATAGACTCTGGGGTGCGCACACATTGCTTCGTGAAAGCATGACATTAATCTCGCTGTATAGTGACTAAGAAAAACTAGTAGGAAAAGCTAGTCATATATTAAGTAAATATATCATAACACATAAACGGTAAATATAATATTATTATTATTATTCGCACCAAGGGCGAATTGAGCCATCGGCGTGGCCGGTTTGTCTGCCTGTCACTTGTGCATTCGACTGTCTGTCTGTCAGTCTGCCAGTCAGTCTATGATTTTGTGTTCTGCCGACATGTCTGTCTGCCTGTTTGTGTGTCTGTCTCTCTGAACAGTTCTGGCGAGAAGGCCGAAAGGTCCGACCTTACAATCAGACTTGACATTTATTTTGCCCTTGGGCAAAATATGACCCTTCTCCTATATTGGTCCTCGGGAGACAACCCCTAGAACATTTCTACACGTAAGCACCTTGGTTGGCCCTTGGTCAAGTGTCGACAATTCTGTAGAAAATTTGGACTTTGACCCTTGACCGCGTTAGACCACAATTAGCTTCTGAATTACACACAACATCTTTGCTTAACCCTCTGGTTGCCGGGTGTTTTAGGTATACGGGTAGTGCTGGGTCAGCCAAAGTTGGCTTAAATAGGGAAAGTACCTAACTTGAATGGTTAACATGACAAGGGTTCATTTGGCACTTTCCCTGCTCGGTTAGTGCCGTACCGCCAGACGGCGCTGTTGCGCCTCCACACAACAACCTGACAACAGCTGACATTTTGCCAATAGGGAATCAAAACATCTTCCTAGTGAGTTCAATTTTTTCATTCCGTTCTCGATTGCTTGTTTATTTCATTTTCAACTGGATTTCGTCGGTATGGTCGTTGGCTAGGACCATTTTTAATTTCGAAGCCCGGAATTTTTTTTCAGCACGCACCGCAAGTTAGTATGCATGCCATTTAAGTTTAAGCCAAGTTTGGCTTGATGAGTTCTCACCACTTCCGAAAGTTTTTTCAAAAGTTGTTTTTACTTTATATTTCACGGTTTTGTTAGAGGATCAAAGCAAAAAACCGTATCAAAAAAGTGCAAATGCTCGATGAGCAAATGGAGTTTGAAGGAAGAATTAAGCCAGTGTAAGCTGACCGGCACTCAGAGGGTTAAACTGAAAGAGTCAGCCTGTGCACTTTCTTTCGGTTGAAAAGCTTCTTTGGAGCTGAGCTCGCAATCTGCCACATACTAGTAACAGTGCTAGCCGATATGCACACCACCCAGTGCTTTGTGTGGTTTCTTGGACCGAAAAAAGGGACATATAACGACCTGATTCGCATTTCCTAAGCCCTGCAAGGCCTGCACGATAAATACTGTCCGTCAGAGCAGACGCGAGGTTTCCCTCTGCCGTTCAAATGATTTTCAGAATTCAGAGGCTGATTGTAACTCCACGTAGTATGTACTTCTCGGACATCCAATCTTAAATATATCCCTGCACAACTGGCTAACCAAAGGTGACTTTTTAACTTTCCAGAATTAATAGGCCTCTATTTTTAAGCTAGAAAAGTTAGTGCATGCAAAATCCTGCTAGTTATACGAGCGATCGGTCATCTTCACCCTGATATCAGGGGTCACTTTATTACTCTGGATTCAAGCAATCCTCTAGGCAGCTCACCTCTACCCATAGGCACGAATACTAAAAAGGACAAAAGGAACTTTGTTGAATTTGTCGAGAAGTCACAGAGGCACTGAATTGACACGCAATTTAACAACTTAGCAAGCGCTAACCTTGAAGTCAAACAGCTGCCAGAAAGCCGCCCACGACAGCATTGGCTCGTGGTAGACAGGCCTTGTTGCCCGACCAACAAAAAAGAACTCCATCAACATAAGAACAGAAAAGCTGATACAAATAAAAAAAAGATTGAGAACTGTCTAGACTTCACAGAACGCGCTGAACTAGAACTGTACAGGCACTTTCAGGCAATCCGACTGAGGCGGACGGTGTTGCGCTTCTTGCCGGCCTTCACCGAAACAATCAATCCCGACTCCTTGGCCCTTTTCTCCAGGTAGGAGAGGTTCAGCTTGTCGATGAACATCGAAAAGTCCAGCGGGGCCTCCATCAAGCTGGAGTTGGTTTTGAATTTGGCAATCTCCTCCGCGACGTGCTTCCGGACGTCGTTGCCGACCAATGCCCAGCGGTCCACTTTCACAGCCGCCGGCTGGGCTAACGGGAACATGCGGCGGTAGAGCAACGACTCCTGCTCCTTCTCGCGGGCAATTTTCTTCTCCAACTTGGCGTACAGCTCGGCGAACTCCGCGCAGCCAGGACGGAGTTTGATTCCGCGAGCCGCTAACGGAAATCCCTCCTCGTGGTTGTTCAGATGGAAGTGAGCCAAGGCCAGATAGTACAAAGCCTAACCAAGCCAGTTGTTAATGTTAAGAGTTTTTGTTTGCTATTCAAGTTAGAAGCAAGCTCTAACCTTGAAGTTATTGGCATCATCTGCGACCAGGGGAGCCGTCAGGGACGCCACAATCTTCCAGTTGTCCAGCTTCGCGTTGGTCACAGCGGCGTTCTGCTTTAACAGACGGCCAATATCCTTGACCTCCGCTTGCGTTTCTTCCTCAGTTTCGCTATCCAGCAGCTGTTCGCACACCTCAACAGCCCGGATGCCCTAAGCCGAGGACAGAAATAATATTGTTCAGATTAACTAAAAATAGTTAATTAAAATCGGTATTTTATTTCAAATTACATGACTTTTTGATTAATTTAAAAACCAGACACCTGGAGACGTGTTGATGTTTAATTTAAATTAAAAACTGTAAAATTGATCCAAAGTTCAATAAGTTACTGGACGTACATCGGTGAAATTTTCCCTGGCGTATTCAAACTTGTGGAGCTGGAACTGGATGATGCCCCGCTCACGGAACTCGTGGGCGGCTTTCAGGCACGTCTCCAAGCCGAGGTGATCGAGGATGTCCACCTGCTGCCGGAGAAATGTGTTCGAGGCTCTGCGGTCGTCCACGATTTCCTCACGAAGCTCAATCAGATAGTGTAGGAAGGCGTTGGGTGGAATGCGCGGCGGCACACCACGCCCACCTAAATCACACAAAACAGTCAAGTGAATTCGGACGTTGTCAGCTTCAATCTACTCTACCACACACGTGACCAGATTACTGGGTGGCAGAGTTCGAACCACTCTTTAGCTGGGCGCAAACAAAATTAGGTGGCCCGAGTTTGAGCCAAACACCCAGTATTGTGGCCATGTGTGTACTATAGGGTACGGTGGTTTAGAACACACCAAAAGCGTAGTCGGGATGAATTCGGAAATGGGCCGTCTCTCCGAGATTCATGGTAGCCACGCCCAGCCGCAGACCGCGTTGGATCATCTCATTCTCCCCGACGTGATCCACTCTACAAAACCACGAAAGAAAACAGTAGAATTAGAAATTGCGGAACGAAAGGCGCCACCTGTTGGGATCCCTGGGAATGTGGGACCTCGGTACCGAAAAACTTCCCGGCGTCCGCTGAACCTTGTGGCATCGATGACTTTCGCGAAATTCGGCTCCACAAACCCGGTGTACTGCCAGGAAATGAACATGCCCTCCTTCACCGGCGTGGTCGGCTGTCCGGGGCAGATCACTCGCTTCCGCACTTTACCGTCGGCTGTCACCTTCTCCAGGTGGTCCCAGATTCGTGGGTTTTGAGTGCCGCCATGGTCCTTGATCCATGTCTGTAAGCAGATCTTGACGTTGCGTAGCTGTTGAAAGTCTTTACCGTCGCGGTCGCACTCGTCATGATCTGCATCCCACGACAGCTTCATGGTCTCCGGCCAATCTAAACCTACGGGAAGACACCTTTAAATTTACTGAACTGGTCAAACTTAAAAACTAAACGAATTAAACTTAAGATATAGACGCCTTTCGCATATTATTTAGTTTTTTACTTTTATAACTGTTTAATAAATATACACTATTTAAGTTATTCTATAAACCAATAAAATATATTATATTTAGTGTTACAGTGTATATAGTGTTAATCTCCATGGCTCACTTGTTAGTGTTAGCATTGCACATATCGATAGTATTTCGTGATGGTGTCTGACAATGTGCGACATCAAACAACGAATACGCAAAAAATCCCTCAATCGATCACGAACTAGTTAACTTACAGAGAATCATAATTTGGGCGCTCAAAATCTAAGCCGTCAATCAATAAATCTATGCAAGCAGCGAACCAAACTGTCGTGCGCTCACCCTACTGAACCAATCCATCAATCAATCACTCACTCACTCTATGCGGGTAATCCAATCGCACTCAAATTGTTTGTGTTCAATGCATCAATCAATCTACCAAAGGTGGCCACACACACACAAACAACCGCTCACCTTGATGAGAAGGCCCACTCTCCGATTGCGACGTCTCAGAGTTACCGCCATCTTCCGAAAATTGTCCATAAGATTCCGTGTAAGCTTCTAAAATGTGGAAATTATTCTCGTCATCCACGCTCCACGGTAAGATAATTTTATTGTCATAAATTTTCTTTCTAGCACCAACCCGAAACTTCAGCAGGCAGCGGTCCCATTGTCGCAGTACTGATAGCAGTTGCCTCGTTCTCGTATTTGTTTGCTGCGCTGAAAAGTATTGCGGCCCGATTCGACAAAGTGGAGGGGCAAAGTCGTGTGATGAAAAATGAAAACTGAGCAATGGAGCCGAAGAACTAAATTTTTTAGTCATTGTTCTTTTTTCACCTCGTCTCGTTTGTTTATCCGCCTTGTTCGCGTTATTTATTGAAATGTTCGCATTGTATACAAGACGTCCTGTCGTTTACCCGGACCGGAGCTCTTCTAAAATTTTATTGTTCGCATAATTTATCAGACTTGTTCTATTTTTTATCCTTAGTTTGTTTTAATTGCTTCCGGTGTGTAAATGTCTTATCCGTCAGCCGTCTGAGGTCTGATCGTCGACTTTTATTTGTCTTACGCGCTCCATGTATCACCAGAAGAACAGCCCAGTACCCTTGTGGGAAATCTAGAGGTATCGCCCTCGTGAGAATGGATCAAACAGCAGCAGCAACAATGGCGGCACAACAAATAGACAAGGGATGCGATCCTCCGGTTCCGTTGGAGAAGCAGAGGGAAGTTCCGAGCCACGATCATCAATCCATGAAATTCATCAAAACAGAATCTGTTGGTGGTCTTCCCACCCAGAAACCCTATGCCGATCGCTTGGCCGCTCCGGCCGATCGAGTCATCACTATCAGTGTCGGTGTACAGGGATCCCTGTTGGTCTGGGACCCTTTAGGTAATCGTGTTTTTTCGTTGAGTTTTCCGATGTATTGAATTAGATGCGATATGAGTAAATTTTATGCTCGCCGCCGTAGATGCGATCGTGCTGCAGCGGAATTACCGCATTCAGGGCGCTAGCATGGGAATGCATCCGCGGGTGCCGGTACAGGATGCCTTCATGTCGCTGCCGATTGCGCTGATGCCGGAGGAGGGGGCCTATCTTCGGGACAAGCAACAGGCTCGGTTTGAGGATGAGTCGAGTTTGGTTAAGATGCCGACGCTGATGGACGTGGTGAAATTCCACGACGCCCGGAAAGTTCAAGTCTCGCAGCAAGTGCGTTTTTTTCGCAGAGATGTGATAGCTCGATTGGTTGATTGTGACACCATTGCGATGGCCGTTGAATGATTGCTTGATTGATTGATTTTGTTGAGTTCATTGATTGATTTAACCTGTTAATTGCATTTACAGAATGTGCAGCTGCACTGACAAGTGAGTGCACTTCACTGTATTATCAAATAATGTGTTCCGATTTAGTAAATAAATTTGACGGACATTTTTGAAAGTAATAAACTTATCTTATTTATAAATATAAATAAGATAAGTTTATGTCCGTATAGTTATGTTAACTATATATACTATATATATATAAACATTTAAAATACAGTATAATTAAGCAAACCAGTGGCAGATTTAATAGTTTTTTGCTACTGAACTGACAGTTGGTTTAAATTTTGAGAGAATTCGATTTCGTAGGACGAAATCTACGATAAACTTCGCCCGCGTCACTTTGACCTCCACCGTGACGTTGTCTACTCCAAATATCTGCGTGAGCTGCAGGAGGCCGCCGCAGTGGAGGGGGTCAAGCTGCCGGAGAGTCCCGATGACCTGTGGGAGCTGTTGCGGGCGCGTTTGCTGGCCCACCCCGATCTGCAGAACCAGGTCGTCAATGTGGAACTGCCGACGCGGTCTTGGCGGGCGCAGATGGGCGGACTGAAGATGGCAGAGATTGCCTTTCACTATCCGGAAACTTCGAAGGAGCGGTGCTTCTACGCGGCCTACGCTGCCCTGATGGATCGCGGGTTCAGCGTCACTTCCGGCTCCAACTACGGTGCCGATTTTTTGGCCTTCAAAGGTGAGCGTCGGTTGTGTTTTGTAAAACGTTCCCGGATAGATCGGCTCGTCGAGTTGGGATGTACATGTTTTTCTTACTTCACAGGTGATCCGCATTTGGTTTACTCATCATACATGGTGAAAGTGATTAACGTGGCGGAAGGCGACAGCCTGGACGACTACCTGCGACTGGGGCGAGTGGCTACGACGGCAAAGAAAGCCCTCTTGTGGGTCATGGTCAGCGAGGACTTACTGGTGGAATTTTGCTGCAGTAAATGGTCGTTGATGAAGTAGATTGATCTTCTCGAAAATTTTTGACCCCGTGTTCACTTTTAATTCCCTGCGTTGATACCGTGGTCAACATTTGGGCTGGTACAGTTTGCTTCTGTCTGTCAGTTCTTGAAGCAGTCTCATACGAAAGGTTATGCTGCCCAATCCATCCACTAGGGGACTTTTCTGTTTCGCCCTTCCTGATCCAGTGTTGAAATTGTGATCATGTTGTGAATTTGGTATATAATGGTAGAACCTATAATTGTTTTGTTAAACTGCTGACCTCCATGACCGGTACGGTGGTACCGTATTGGTGTTCATAAATCACGATCAGCTGACCGCTTTGCAGTTTTCTGGACTGATATACAGCAGCGCCGTCTACCGGTGGGCTAGAGTGTTGGATGTATGGGCCAATGGACGGGGATTCAGTCGGTTCATTAAACGCACTGTGCTGTTCAATTAGATTCACGGCAAATCTTTTTTGCCTGTGCGGGAGAATTTGCACTTTGCGAGGAGCCAACTTTTTGCGTGATTTTCACTTCCTAAAAACGCCGATCTCTTTTTCCCCGGAAGGTCTCCCTCGCCGACGTCCTGGCTTACCATTCTGCGGAATGTGTTCCAAGCTGTAAAAGGTAAGAAGATGACCGGGCGATTGTATCTCTTTAAGTGCGGATGAATTAAAACGGGCCGTTGTTGAGGAAATTGAGGGAAATCTTCTCAGCTGTTTCGAATTTTAAAAATTCATTCCCCCGCGAAACAGCTCCTCCAGGTTACTCTCGTGATGAGGAATGGACTTACCATTTGAACTTGATGAGAAAATCATTCTGTACTGCTGTTCACAATCTGAGAAGAGAACTTCTGGAGGAGCCGTTTCTGCTGGCGAGGTCTTCAATTTTTTTTCGTGAATGGTTAATGAATTTGATTTGACTTTCTATGCCTTTGAAACCGAAATGAGAATTTGTGTCTTCCGCATATTTTAAATATGTTGCATGCGATTGCGGGGCGCCCGATATTCATTAGAATATTTGCAGGAACCATTGTCTTCCTCCGAAGACGTCTTGATATTCACACCGCTCTTCTTCATTAAGTGTCTTTGATCGCTTCCGGTGTTTCATAATTTTCTATGTTATTTCCCATTATTAAACCAATTGTTTGAGTTTGTGGATCCTTGTGCGGTTAAATTCTGCGCAGTGAAGTCACTACCCATTTTTGGACTCGGCGCTACCCAATCTCTTCTTTCCTTTCAGTATTATTCATTTTACAGTGTGCGGTAGAAGAGAAGACACAAAATTTAATAAGATGCTTATTCGTTTCAGGTTGCGAAATTACTCGCGAAGTCTTAAGAGTTTCCTCACATTCAATTTTGAGCAATCATGGCAGCAATGGGGCAGCTGGTCTTCGATGAGTTCGGGAAGCCTTGTAAGTGTTGTAGGATGTCTTGCCTTCCGAAAGTCGTTCAGAGTTGTGACACTCTTAATCAAATCAACCAATCAGCCAAAGGTTTATATTTGATCGAATCAATCAATCGAAGGTACCTGTTTATTACATCAGTCAATCAATGCGCCAAAGGTACCTATCGTGGTGTGACTGGGTTTTTTCCCTATTGCAGTTATCATTCTCCGTAATCAAGACAAAAAGCGACGAATCGTTGGAATCGAAGCGTTGAAGGTAAACTTCACTTACGCATATTCGACACGCACAAATTTTATTCGAAAAATGATGATAAGAATTACCGGTTGAAAGCAATGAAACTAATCTTTTGGCTGCTGGATTTTTTAAATCTGCACTGATTCGAATGCTGAAATGCTTGCTCACTTCACGACGACTTTCTTTTCCCGCTCTCTAAAGATCTCTTTTCCGTTTTGTGTATTTTTAGTCTCACATTATGGCTGCAAAGAATGTGTACAACACTCTTAGAACATCCCTTGGACCAAAAGGTACCTTCACCGGCTTTGCCTTCTACACGATGTCTTAATCACGTGATAACAGTGCTTGCTTCGTAGGTCTCGATAAAGTCCTCGTCGGACCGGACGGTGATGTGACTATTACGAACGACGGTGCCACCATCATGCAGGAGATGCGGCCTTCCCATGAGATTGCCAAGTTGATGGTGGAGCTGGCAAAATCGCAAGACGACGAGATTGGTGACGGCACTACCAGTGTTGTTGGTACGTTTCCCTTGAATCCAATCACGGCGTCGGGTGTTTTTTTATATGGAATTATGTGATGATAACGGGACCGAAAATTTGACTCTGATGAAAAATGCGTTTTCTAATCTGCTGTTCACAATCTGATGATTCCTCCTCCCAGACATCGTCCTACCGCAAAATGGTTGTCTTGTATTGTTTTGTTGAGTCTTTTTTGTGGCTGTTTTTACAGTCCTTGCCGGTGCCCTGCTGGAACAGGCAGAATCTCTCTTGGACAAGGGAATCCACCCCATTCGGATCGCCGATGGCTACGAAATGGCAGCTGCCTTGGCGGTGAAGCATCTCGAGTCGATTGCCGAAAGCCTCACCTTCTCCAAGGACAACGTCGGTGCCTTGACTGACATTGCCAGTACAACTCTTGGATCTAAAGTGTGAGTCTGCAACATTGTGAGCAAGAGTGTGATGAGATTCCCGTTAAAATGATGATACCGAATTACCGTTTGATAGCGATGATACTAAACAAACATGGCTGCTGGTTTTATAACTAGTCTGATTTAAAAGTGTCAAAATTGCTGGATAATCCTTTTATCGGGGAGCGTGTTTTGAAGAATTTATTTTGCAGGGTTAACCGGTACCGGAAGGAGTTGGCCAAAATTGCCGTGGAGGCTGTCCTCTCTGTCGCCGATCTGGAGCACCGCGACGTGGACTTTGAGCTAATTAAGATTGTGACTAAGGTCGGCGCGCAGCTGGAAGACACGATGCTGATCAAGGGAGTGCTCGTCGATAAGGACATGAGCCATCCACAGATGCCCAAAGTACGTACCACTGAGGGCAGCCTGAGTTTTTGAAAGTTGAACGGGGGACCCATGGAATCTCTGGCAGCCTTTTTGATGGCTTCATGGAGCCAGAACTGGGCCGAAAAGTGCATTTTGGTGCTGTATCTTTATCTTGCTTTGCGGCATCCTAGCCGCTTTGATAAATGGACCATCAGCCTGACATTTTTTTTCTCGTGCTTCTGTTTTAGGAAATTAAAGATGCCCACATTGCCATCCTAACGTGCCCGTTTGAGCCTCCGAAGCCCAAGACCAAGCATAAGCTGGACGTGACCACAGTGGAGGAGTACCAGAAGCTGCGCGAGTATGAGAAGCAAAAGTTTGAGCAGATGGTGCAGCAGGTGAAGGACGCCGGCGCGAACCTAGTCATATGTCAGTGGGGCTTCGATGACGAAGCCAATCATCTGCTGCTGCAGCGCGAACTGCCGGCCGTACGCTGGGTCGGCGGTCCGGAAATTGAAGTAAGTCTCGACAAACTGTTATCATTAACTGTGTCAAGATTTAGATATAAAAAAACTCGCTGACTGACTCGTACCGAGAAGTTTGAGAGTCCTTTCGCATGGGATGCGCCTATAGCAGTTCTGTTGACGTGTATTCAAGTCTTATTTGTCTTTTCGCTCTCAGCTCATCGCGATCGCCACCGGCGGCCGCATCGTTCCTCGATTTGAAGAGCTGAGTAAGGCGAAGCTCGGATTTGCCGGCAGCGTCAAGGAAATCTCATTCGGTACAGCGAGAGATCGCATGCTGGTCATCGAAGGATGTCCCAGCTCGCGCGCCGTCACCGTCTTCATCCGCGGCGGTAACAAAATGGTATGTTTTGCTCTCGGAGATACATGATGTGATTGGTTGGTGCTTTGCTGTACTTGATACTTATACTTGCAAGGACGCTAGACTGAGTGATTGATTGATTGAAAGAGTTGGAGTTAAGAAGTTGTATGGCTAAGCTTGATAGGTTGATTGATTGATCTGAATAAAGGACTTGTTGGGTTACGCAGCACCGCTTTCCGGTTATGACACGGCGTGTATGTGCGATCCGTGTCTCGGATTGCTGAGTGCGAGATAGACGTGTTACCATGAACCATTGGTCCACTTTGCCTGACGTGGTGGATTCGCACTGATGATGGTAAGACATGATCGCTCTTTTTGCTTGCAGATTGTCGACGAAGCCAAGCGGAGCATCCATGACGCGATTTGTGTTGTGCGGAATCTGGTGAAGGATCCCCGTGTCGTGTACGGCGGTGGTGCCGCGGATATTTCCTGCGCCAACGTGGTGGCCGAAGCCGCCGACAAGGTGCCCGGCCTGGAGCAGTACTCGTACCGCGCGTTTGCCGACGCCCTGGAGGTGATTCCCCTGGCCCTGGCGGAGAATAGCGGGTTGAATCCAATCGAGGCTGTCTCTGAGGTTAAGGCACGTCAAATTAAGGAGAAGAACCCGCGCCTCGGTGTGGATTGCATGCACAAGGGGACCAACGGTGAGTTTTTGATAGTGATAAATTGCTTTTTTATGCAGGCAATGTCAGCCTGAAGTTATCTGTTTGTATTGTCTGTTTATCTGTCTGTCTTATCTATCTGTCTGTCTGCCATTCTGTGGTTAAGTTCCCGGCTGTTTTTGATTTCGTCTTTTCCTTTCTCCTGTAGATATGAAAGAGCAGTGTGTCGTGGAGGCCCTCATCGGAAAGCGGCAGCAAATTCTCTTAGCCACACAGTTGGTTAGAATGATTTTGAAGATTGATGATGTCAGACTGCCCGGCGAGAAGGAAGATTGAATTGAACGCTAATCTGAGTACTCTTTTTTTTCTTTTTCTGTCCTCCGAAATGGTTCTCTTTGTATACTAATCTGCATCGCCGCGCCGTACACACTTTGCTGTTATGTAATTTTATATCCTTGATGTGACCTATCGCGCCATGTGACGAAGAGTTTTCTAAAAAGCCACAATCCCGTTTTTTCGTTTATATTTGTTTGAGGAAGAAAATGACCGTTCCCGATTGATCTCCCGAGTGCACTAAGACAATATAGTGGGGAACGGAGTTAGTCCGCATCACTCCTAAAGCTGCAGCTTTCAGCTGCCTAGAGGGGAAAAAGCCAACCGAAACCGATGGGAAAGAATAGTGCCCGACGTAGTAGTGTAAGAGTAATTTTGACAAGCGTGTGCGCAGGTGTCATGGGGAAGGCGAAAGCAGACACCGACCGACTGATGGTAAGAGATCTACTTATTACACGGCAAGAGGCAATAGGCAGGCATTGGGCGTCCCAGAAGCGACTGCAAAACCGAAGACAGTAAATTAATACTGAATGAGACATGACAGGCATGAGGTGAGATAATATGCAGTACTACATGTACCATAAGAGCTGCCTTCCAGTGGCCGTGGTGGCGCTGACGCACTCCGACTAACCCGAGAGCGCTGCTGACAAACGCTCGTGGATCGGCGGTGAAACAGCTGCTTCGCTGCTTCACAGGCAGCATATTGGTCGCGACCATGCCGGAAATTACGCTCTGCGTAAAATCAACACAACAACAAGTCAAAGCTGAGGAAAAGTTAACCACGAACAAGTGCCCGATGTCTTTCAATACCTGCACACGAACCCCCTTGCATTTATACTCGTAGTCCAGTGCCTGCGAGAAGTAGTCAACAAAGGTCTTGCTGGCAGCGTACAGAGCTATGGAAGAAAGACCAACGCCGATCAGACGATGCTCGCGGAATTCAGTACCGACTACGAGAATCTTACCCATTCCGATGACCGGCTTCTCTCCCAAACCCGAGGACATGTTCATGATGTAGCCTTTGCCTTGGGCCAACATGATGGGAAGCACCGCACGAGTCACCTGGAACAGCGTCCAACGGATGAATCAACTTCCAAAAGTTTAAAAATTCCAACTGATACGTGAATGGCCCAACTTTGGCTGAAAGGCAGGCAGCCACCGGCAGGCAGACAGAAAAGGCAGACAGACAAACAAGCGCACGGAAATGTAAACATTGGGAAATGCCACAAACCAAATCAATAAACCAGTAGGAGAAAAAAGGTTTCACAAACATACCAAAACGACGGCTGTAATGTTGACATTCACCATATCCACCGCTTTCTGAAATAATAAACAGTGACAGTCACTACGAGGCATTCCGTTCCATCGTACTGGTACTTCGTACTGCCTAATCAAAAACCATTCCTACCTCGTCGGTAACTGGGGCAGCTAGGAAGCGCTCCGTGTCACAGATGATGCCGGCATTATTGACTGCAAGAAAATACAGTCTAAGGAACCAATAAGGAATAAGGTAAGGAACATTCAATTGTCGGGACAAAGACATGCATGGCGGACTGCACACGGGGCGTCTTACTGAGAAGGGCAATCTTCAGTGACAGGAGCTGCTCCTGAATGACTTTCACATCATCGGCGGTGATGCGAGCCAGATCGAGGATAATCACTTTAGCCAGAACCTTGTAAACGGAACCTAAGCGCACAGGAAGGAGAAGACTTGGCAACTCATTAATCAACTGAACAAACGAATCAACGAGAAGTCCACTCCGCCAATTAAAGAACTAATGGATAGAATCTCCATCTGTCTTCCGTAACGAAACAGTTGCCAACGTGTTCTTGATGACTCAGAATAACGGCACAAGCGCAAACTTACGGATCTCTTGTGCGACTTGCTCAGTCTTCTCCTGGTTCCGGCCAAACAGCACGACGTTCAATCCTTTAGCAGCCAACTGCAACAACAACATTTACTCATGATTTGTTGCGAACATTCAACACGTGGAGGGACTCCGACATTACTTGATGCGCGTATTCCTTCCCGATCCCGTCGCTGGCTCCAGTAACAACTGCAAAGAACATATCAATCAATCCACTGATCAATCAATAATACTGCGGGCAATCAACTGAATCCAATCAATCAACTACTCGCTGAACCAATTGATCCCAGCTGCACAATAAACTGTCAGACCCTGCTGACCACCTTTTTGGAGAAAAAAAGATTTATTAACCAATTTGCGGCATTCTTAATTCCCTTTCAGAAGCGGCTCACTTTTCTGATCGCAACGAATCAACCCAAATACACAGACCAAGGAGGCGAGGCTCGTACATCACATGACAATTAATCATTCAATGATTCGCTTGATCGGCAAATAATTTGCTAGTTCCGTCAATTCAAGGCAATCGATCAATCAACGCAACTCACCAGCCCAATCGCCAACCTTCCGCAGGTCGCCCGCCAAGTGCAGTGGATTGGCTAGGACATACGACACCAATCCCCGACCCAGGCAAGCCACCGCCTGTGTGGTCTTGACTGCGACGTAGACTGCACCGATGGCAGCCGCGTATGTCTTCACCGAGCTGCCCAGGGGAGCCAGCGCCTTGTCGAGATGAGGAACAAACGGCAACGACGCTGCCAACTGCGAGGGAAACTGAAACCGCGAAAGCATTCTCCGATTTTGAGGGATCTGTGAGGCGCCTTGCGGGATAAAAAATAATAAGGCCGTAAATTGGAAATGCAGAAAGATTGGTGGGGAAAAAGTGAAATCGGGAGCAGAAATTGCGGTGGTGAAGAGCAGAGGGTCCAAAGAGCAGGGCGCCCCGGGCAACTCAGACCCAATCCAATCAATGAGCAAAAGGGGCGTGCCAGGGGTCTTGCTTACATTTAAAGACATGTACCGCGCCAGAATCAATGTCATTGCCACTATTAGTGTTGTTTAAAAATATTTAAAAGTTACATTAAATTGCTTAGGAAGCAATTTTTATTTTAAAATCATGAAATTTATTTTAAATATTACGATTTCTAATTTTGGATGTGGCAAATGTAGCTTTTCTTTTAAATAAAATAAATATTTGTATTTAAATGAACTTTTCCGGTGGATATAAATGTATTTAGATTATATTTAAATTCAAACGATGTATTTGAAAACACTAACTGTCATCATAAGCTAGTATCCTGTCACTGCCTCTGCCGTGAAACACCGTATCATCCATCATGGACCATATCCCATTCAAACTTGGCATTCTCAAGGTACATAGAACAATAAACATTAGCGCAAGTAACCAGAGTGCTGTCCGCATTATAAGTTACCGACTTCTTTCACTACCCGCTTCTGCCAAAAAATTAGAAAATTAAGAGATGATGAGGCATGCAAAAAAACCCCAAATCCATTTAAATTAAATTTGCAGAAATTTCATTCACATTACACCACGGGGAAGTTGCGGATTAGTTCTCCTTATCCGTAGAGAGCCCGTTTGCGGCAACTTCTGTGGAAATAGACGTTCCTTTAGAGATTTTCTCTTCT
>LRSR01012994.1:0-15239 GCA_001579985.1 Hypsibius dujardini | reverse complement strand
TTACTTCCAACAACAATAAATTAAAAATGCCCAAACCATAATTTTGCGTACGTCAAATACGTATATATGGCCATATATAAATACATTTACATGCAGAAATACGCGTTTAGTGTATTTGTGTTTCCCATTCAGCGAGTCCATGTATGCGAACGATGGGACAGATATCAAACTGAGGATATAATCCATACAATTCAATAATGACAGGGCCAATCAATAAAACGATATCACCCTTTCCTCCACCAGTAACATACGAGAGCGCAGGACCCACCGCGGCAGAAGGTTCTCCATGCGCCATATGTCACACACGCACCAGCCGCGATTGTTTTTCTAACGTCTACCGCGAAGGTGTTTTTAGCTCACACAAAACCACACACTGAATCTTATTGACACACACAACACACGTTCCGATCGACCGCCATCCACTTAACCATACCGACAGCACTATCAGCCAGACACTTGGACAGCGGTGATAGGCATGATGCAGGCATGCAGAGATAGAAAGGCAAACAGACAGACAGACAGACAGAAAGGCAAACAGACAGACAGACAGGCCAATACACAGACAGACAGACAGACAGACAGACAGACAGACAGACAGACAGACAGACAGACAGATAGACAGACAGACACAGACAGACAGACAGACAGACAGACAGTCAGTCGGTCAAAATGCGCGACGTACCGATCGACCGCCATCCACCCGACTGTGTACACTACCACCGCCCACAATGTCACCTCCAGGTACGCCGTCAGCTTACACAGCGCCCGGCCATATGGCCAGCTACCGGTCAGTGCGGGATAAATGGAAATTGGTGTCAACAGCACACCAGTCAGAAGGTCCGCACCGGCCAGCGACAGCATGAAATACCCGATCATCGAATGCGCGTGGACGGACGAGGAGAGCGTGCCGATGATCAGCACGTTAAAGAGGATGATGATACAGGTGATGATGCTGACCGTGACAGCCTTGGCCAGCGAGCCTTCGGCCCAGTCGTCGACGAAGACCTCCGAGAGGAAGTGGGTGGTGCGGTTGCTGGTGAGGCTGTGATTGAACGGCGGATACTGCAGTGGATCAAAGTTGTGATGGTGATAATCCTCCATTATATGCTACAAATGGTCAGATGGACGGACGGACGGACGAACGGTGTGTTATGATAATTTGCGTCTGGCACAGTAAATCAAAACGGCAGTCCAGCGACGACGAGGCATTTTAATTTCGGTCCCGCGAAATTGCCGGGTTGGAATTTTAATACGGTGGAATGCGGTGGAGGGTCCGTGGCGGGCATGATGATTAGCTATAGCTCCGGTTAAAATACATACACGGTAGCTGGTGGAATTTTTTGTTTTGGGAAAAAAAAGAAGGAAATGATAGGGGATGAGGAAAAAAGAACGGGTGTGAACTGTGAAATGAGGGAAAAAGAATATTTCCGTGTGTGATGTGTCGTGTGGTGTGGTGTGTGTGTGTTTGCAGGGTGGAGTCGCTGCGAGCCGCATAGAGTAGTATGTGGATGCTATATACCGGATCCTGTTGGGATAGGGTGCGTGAGTAGTGGTATAAACATATATGAGCGACAGGTCTCTCCCGTCGGTCGTCGGAGGACTCGCCTGCTTGACTTGACTCATTGGTTGCGTCGCCGGGACAGGGTGGTGTGTTGATGGATGGATGGGCCGCCTAGACGACTGTGTGTGTTTGTGTGTCGGCATGTTATAAAACATGCACTGCACTGGCCCACTGCACTGGCGCACTGGAATGATGCACTGGAATGGTGCACTGGAATGATGCACTGCACTGGATCATAATCGTCCTTTCCGGTTGATCTGTAAGGAGAGAGAAGAAAGAAGAGAGAAAACTGAAAATCTTGAGAGAACCAGCATATTTCCCTCCGAAACTGAACTACGGACTCTTCTCCTTTGTACTAAACCATTTTGAGTTGTGCCTAACCGTTGTCCAAAATCTTGCGTGGGAATGGGTGAGCACTCTCAGTTCCATTATTTCGTCGGAGTTGTTCTAAGTCAAACGTTGTGCGCCAGTGCAGTGCGCCAGCGCGATGCGCCAGTGCAGTGCGCCAGTGCAGTGCGCCAGTGCAGTGCGCCAGTGCAGTGCGCCAGTGCAGTGCGCCAGTGCAGTGCAGTGCAGTGCGCCAGTGCAGTGCGCCAGTGCAGTGCGCCAGTACATTGCGCCAGTGCAGTGCGCAAGTGCCGTGCCGTGTGTGTCTGTGTGTGCGGTGTGTGGCTCTCCGGGTTGGGGGTCTCGGATGGATGTGTGCCGATGGGACTGTTTGCTTATTCATATCCCGCCTGTTCCTGTGTGCTTTGATGCACACTGTATGCATGTAGAAAATGAGGGTACGGTCACGGAGAGTCCCCTGATTCTCCAGCTGGGAGAATCAGGTACTGTCAGCACGCGTCTCATCCTTGTCCGGCTTTGAGGCGGGAAAGTAAAATGAAGACACAAAGTTAAATAGCTAAATTAAAACCGTGAGAAGATGGTTTATTGTTTGAAACAAAACGCACTAAAAGTTTGCTTCACTAAAAATTCATGGAAAAAGTGGAAATGGAGAAAAATTGTGGTAAACATAAAAAGGGAAATTTTTACTAAAGATTTTTGGTTAGTTTGTTCGGGTTTCGAAGCAAATGCAATATAAATTGGAAGCGCAGACGAAATGGTTTGCAGTAATTTCTGAACGAAAAAAAAACATTGTATTTGATTGCTTGATTGCATGATTGATTGATTGTGTAATGCAGAAGACACGTTTTTAAGCCCGCGCCTTAAAAAATTGGAATCTTTATGAATCAACAGCGAGACTGACTTTCTAACGTTTCCCCTTTTTTGGTCTATAAAGCGTAGTGTCTGTAAGTGTATAATTTTCAGTCCATTATGTTGAGAGGTGTGTCCCTTCATTCCTCGGTGGCGTGCCGACGGGGCAGGAGGGTTCCCACCCTTTCTCCCGCTCTTTCCGCGTTATGTAGTGCATCGATTTTTAATTCGCTAAAAACGAAGGGCCAAGCGAGCCCGGCAAGATCCACGAGAGATAAGCTCCTCCACAAACTCCCCCACCTCTTCTCAACGGGAACTCCGGATCAAGGAGATGTTGATGGTATATTACATCTTCTGTGTGTGTGTGTGCGAAAAGGGGAGCGAGCGAACGAGAGGTCTTGTCATCTTGAGATGCCGCTGCAACACACACAGACACACACAGACACACGCAGACACACGCAGACACACACAGACACACGCAGACACACATACACAGCGGAGCAGCAGCAGCGACATGACAGATGATGGCAAATTAAAATTTAACTCAACGACGCGGCGGCAATGTAGCTTAAAAGGAGTGTGTTTCCGGTAGACAACTATCTGCTGCGTTTCACTTGATGATTTCTTTCTTCTTTCTCTCCCCTGTCGTTTTGTGTTCTCGTCCTGTCGCTCTCGCGTCGCGCGCCGTGCAAGTCTCCCGATGACCGGCTGTCAGACATTCTAAGCGGAAGCATTGTCAAGCGCGCTAATGCCACTTATTTGCGGTCGGATAGCTCTTTTCTGTGTGCGGAAGGGTGTTTGGCAAGATGAAGTTCCTTTTCGAAGAGTATTATTCAGTCCAAGAGTGTTGACAGACAGGCAGGGATCGGAGGCAGGCAGGCAGACAGATAGATAAATGAGCAAGTAGGCAGACAGTCAGATAGACAGACAAACAGACAGACAGGCAGGTAGACAGACAGGCAGGCAGGCAAACAAACAAACAGGCAGACAGACAGACAGACAGACAGACAGACAGACAGACAGACAGACAGACAGACAGACAGATAGACAGGCAAGCAGGCAGGCAGGCAGACAGACAGATAGACAGACAAAAGACAGACAGGCAGGCAGGCAGACAGGCAGACAGACAGGTAGACAGACATGCTGTGATTGTAAATGCTTCAACCTTATGTGTACAGTGCTGTGGAAACGGGCTTATAGAAATAGAACGTAGTCGCATAAAACTGATAGAGTGAACCCGCCACCCATTTTGACAAGCAGGAAATTACGTTTCGGAATGAGTACACAGACAAGAGATGATGGAGTTGCTTCCCTATATGTACAATCGCTTCGCCATGGCTTTATTTTTTAATCCCCTGCCAAAACGCGGCCCTTGCACCAGCAACTAGCAAGCAGGGAACAGCTGCAATGTGGGAATATGCTCCGGGGCCAATCAATAAAACTGCAAGAGCGAGTCCCAGGGAGTTGTTCATTGGCCTTGTTATCAGTGGGTTCCCGGGCTGATGACTGTGTACCAGTACCAGTATATGAAGGACCCCACAGTCCCAAAGACACACGAGTGGGAGACCCAATCAACTCGCCTTTCCCCGTAACGGCTCGTTGCATGCTAAATGTGTTTTCTTGGGGTCCCAGGAAGAAGGAGCTGCGCATATCCGAGTTGAATTTCAATCTCAGACATTGCGAATGAGACGTAGACAAACACACGCACGGGCAGAAGGAAGCGGAAGTATCGAGAGACGGCCAGCTTCTCATTACCGCGTGGGGGTGGACTAGCATTAGAATGAGTCTGTGGGAGAGGAGAGGAACATGCAGTCAGCCTAAAGACAGGGGAAGCACTCAAGCTGCAAAGCAATTTGCATAATTACAAGACAAAATGAGGCTTTTCTCTCATGGTGCAGTGGGAGGAGGAGGAGGAAGCCCTTCTGAGTGTCTTCCTGTGTCGCATTACGTGTTGCTTGAGCAAGGATGTGAACATAAAAACAGTGATTTGTTCTGGTCTGGATTTTCGTCATATATTTTTATGAAATGATCACTCACACCCGGATGCGGACGGACAGACAGACAGACAGACAGACAGACAGACAGACAGACAGACAGACAGACAGACGGACGGACTTACGGATAGACAGACAGAAGGAAAGACGGACGGACGGAAGGCGTCTTTTTTCTCTATATGCAGATGCATGCAGTGTGCACATCCCGACCAGCAGCATAGTCAATATAACTAACCCTGGACCTCAGTCACACAGACGTCTAGGCAAATATTTTCTCGCACCGGAAATTGGGGAGACCCGTCGACGTTTTTGGTTGCCGTCATCCGTAATGTCACACACATTATTGTGGGCGTACATTATTGTACGATTGGCTGCATGGCTATGATGTGTTATTACTAATTATTGCATGGTAAAAAATGACCTAACAATTAAATAAAGAATCAATTTCCACGTTCAGAAATTTTTTGAGTTGATTTTCGGCATTAAATTCAAATGCGGACAGCGTTTTATTATGGTGTAGCTTTAATTTCGGCCAGTAACGTGGTGTGGTTCCTGGTTGGATGGGATACTCAATGAAATTACGTACGGCTTCCTTAATGCTTGCCTATCGTGAGGAATGTGTCACGTGTTATTCTACACACGTGGCAAAAATCTTGCGCTAACCGAGTCAAGCCATTGCACTCGTTGCATGGCTCTTATACACATGCCCTCGAGTTAAAGTGCTTAATTCGGTGAGCCCAAAGTTTTTTGTCACGTGTGTAGAATAACACGTGACACTTTCCTCACGATAGACAAGCAGACAGCGGACAGACAAATGAGACGTAAAAGTGTTTTACAAAATTGTTGGGAAAATAATGGTAGAAACTGCGCGAATCTGAAGAACCAAGCACTCGGCTTAATAAACCGAAATTTTGTATTTAAAAAAAAATATTATTATAAAAAAAAGTATTAATATAAAAAAGGGTTGTATAATATTATTATTATTATTATTATGCAAAATAGTAATTTTAAAAAAGGATTTTAGAGTAGGATGTAGAGCTGCCACTGCCTGCCACTGCCCATTCCCTTCGCTCCTGTCTGAGTCCCGATCAACTTGTCTCGATCGCGCGGCAACGGCAATTAAGAAGATCCGCTTGCCCGGTTCAAAAGCAGTTCCTGTTTCCGAAGAAGAAGAGAAAGGTCAAGGTAACATTTCCATTAACTTTTTTCATAGTCTCGAGAGACGGGTCTATTGTTCAGGACTCCGCCCACACAGACTGTGCAGCGCGGTCTAACACCGTGACGACAGAGAAAGACGTTGACCACTCCCTTCTCACAGAGAAATTCGCACGGATATAAAAGAAATGAACGTGGCAGCACGTCCATCATTCCTAACTTTTTTCGTCCTTTTCGTCCTTTTCGTCCTTTCTTTTCACTCCAGTTTTTTCTTGACTTCTTTTTCTCCGCCGTTTATCGTCCCTAATCCTTATCTACCATCATGCAGATCCTCATCGCGTTGTTTTCCCTTGGGCTCTGCGCGGCCGTAATGTGTAAGTACAACCGGTAAATTCCTAAGAACTCGTTTCTACCCAATAACACAAACTTTGATTGAATCGAACTGAATTGAATTGAATTGAATTTTTTATTTTCATTTCTACCCAAGAACACAAACTTTGATTGAATTGAATTGAATTGAATTGAATTTGTTATTTTCATTTCTACCCAAGAACACGAACTTTGATTGAATTGAATTGAATTGAATTGAATTTTTTATTTTCATTTCTACCCAAGAACACAAGTTTGTATTGAATTGAATTGAATTGAATTGAATTTTTGATTGTCATTTTTTACCCAAGAACTTGTTTTTGTCTAATAACACGCAAGAACGCAAATTTCGGTTGAATTGAATTTCATTTAATGATTGCCAATTTTGAAACGAATTAATTCTGCCGTTTCGTGCGTGAGTTTTTGCTGATTTTAAATTTCTATTTCTGCTTCGGTTTGACAGGCGAATTCGATCAGCTGAAGAACGACACCATGCAGGTGGAGGACACCCTCGTCAACCGCACCAAACGCCAGATCGGGTACGGCGCTCAGGGATCCGGACTGCGGTCACAGCTGTCCGGCATCTCCAGCGGCTACGGCTACGGCTACAACAACGGTAAGGTTCCATTTATCCCCAAAAAGCTTCCCAAATTCCCCTAAAACAAACTACATTGTAATTTAATAATAATTTAATTAACTCAATTTAATAACCATTTTAATTTAATAATTAAGAGTAATAGTAATTGTAATTGTCTCTCTGTTTAGCTGTCGGTCTGTCTGGATTGGGAGCCAACCAGGGCGCCGGCACGTACATCGCCCCGGCCGCTCCGCTCGGTCTGGCCGGTTATGGCGGTTACGGCGGTGGCCTCTACGGTGGCGGTCTGTATGGCGCCAACGGTCTCGGCTACGGTAACGGCCTCGGCTACGGTAACGGCCTCGGTTACGGACTGGCCAACGGAGGTCTCGCAACCGGAGGATCCGGATGGGGAGCTGGAACTGCAGCTGCTGCACCGGTCGCCGCGGCGGCCATCGTCCCCGCCGCTGGAGTGGTGCCTGCCAGCGCTTACGGTCGCTCTGATGATGCACCCGCTTCTCAACAGACCACCACGCCCCTTCAGTCCAACCAAGGATTTGTCAGTCAAGCGACGGCAACTCCCACTGCCAGCCAGTAAATTTTCGCCTTTTTTCTACGGACCATTTTTGAATTGTGTTTGAGAACTCGTTTTCGGGGGTGCGTTTGGTTTTGAACAGTTGGATCAGCAGGGCTGGATTCTTTCCTGTAGACTGTTCTATGAAAACTTTTGACGTCCTGTTTGTGTGTCATAAAATGCTGCGCATTTAAAGAGAAATCGGAGAAGTTCGTTGACGGTCGTAATTATCAAACGGTTTAATACGTTATTTAATTATCAAATAATTAAATAATTTTTTTTCAATAAATAGGTTGTATTTTATAATTTAATAAACAATTTTAATTTAATAATAAAAAGTTAAATCAGTGTAATTTATAAACAATTTATTCCGGTTATTGCAGTACGCTGCAGGGATAAATAATATTATAATATAAAAATAATATCTGAAGGCTCGTTCAGTTCGATTCAATCGCGCGCGTCTTCGACCGTGTTAGCCGTGAATTCGTCCCGGCATTAAAAGTGCACGTAATTCGGGACGTGTGGGTTCTTGGAAACGGCAACGAGAATTGGACTTGCTACAGACCACACCCTCCGAAATCGGCTCGTGAAAAGTAGTCGTTCTTTTGGTTTGTGCGCGTTTTGTGCACGCAACAGTTAGTGCGATCAAAAAAAGCCGTTCGGATTACCGACAGCGTGTGTCTGTCTTCCTGTTTATGGTCGTCAATCTCCCCAAGAATGATAGCGAAATTTCTCATGCTGCTCCTGCTCTTCATCTGTGGATCCCCTCTCAATTCGGTGGCAGAAGGTTAGTGCAGTATTTGGTATAGCATGCCTTTTCACGCTTAAGAACAACGAATTAACTCCTACAATTCACCATTTTTGTTGCACTCGCTACAGGGATTGGAACGCAAACGGTTGGGCGAATTCCAACAATAAAAAAAGTGGTCACTCGTCACACGATCTCTATGGAGTTTTTACATAGTCGCGAGCCTCGCCGGAAACGACAAATCGACTCGGGAAATCGCTTAAGCAGGGCGATCGGACGCATTGGTGGCTCAGGTTAGATAGCACCTTTCTCGCTGTATTCTTCCTGTCTGTCTGTTTGTCTGTCTGTCTGTCTGCCTGTCTGTCTGTTTGTCTGTCTGTCTGTTTGTCTGTCTACCTGTCTGTTTGTCTGCCTGTCTGTTTGTCTGTCTACCTGTCTGTCTGTCTGTCTGTTTGTCTGTCTGTCTGTCTGTATGTCTGTATGTCTGTCTGTCGTCTGTCTGTATGTCTGTCTGTCGGTCTGCCTGTCTAACTGTTCATCTCTCTTTTCCCATATCTATATGCTTGTCTGCCTCTGTCTGTGATTGTTCTAGGCGTGTTTCCTGTTAAGGATCCCAGCTTAAATCTTCATGTCTTGTTTTACTTCAGCAACGGGCTATGTATACGGCTACAACAGCGCCGTGCAAGGCACGCGCAACGTTGACGTCCTGGCGAACTTTCTCAACCCTCTCGGCGCAACAGGTCTCGGCTACGGCACTAGTATCGCCTATCCGGTCAACGGACAGTCCGTCGCGTCGGTGTATCCCGTAATCGGTAGCGGCCAATTCGGCGTGGCTGCCGTACAACCTGCGCCGGTCAACAGTCCGCCAATCCTCCAAAGTGGACAATATCTGGGTTTCCGGAGTGCTCGCAATGCCAACTCTATATCAGACGGATATAGAAACATGCCTGAAACTGGTTCAGAAACTGGTCCGGAAACTGGTCCGGGAACTGGTCCAGGAACTGGTCCGGGAGCTGGTCCGGAAACTGGTCCAGGAACTGGTCCGGAAACTGGTCCAGGAACTGGTCCGGAAACTGGTCCGGGAACTGGTCCGAATCTCACTTTAACACCGGACAGGACTTCGCCCATAACGATGTCCACGCTTCCGGAACAGTCGTTGTCCATGTAATTACTGTGACGACTTGTTAGTGAAGTAGCAGCACTCCGTGTCCCATTTCGTTCCTCATTCAACTAAAGAACGGAATTTCCAGCGTACTAAAATATGTCGGTACACTTTCGATTTTCTGTATTTTTTCGTCCCCCCATTTCATGCACTCTTTCATCTAGTCCCCAATAAATAAATCCTCATCCATAACGGTTGTGTATGTATGAACTGTTTGAACGGACCGTTTGAGCGACAATCGTTAAATAAGCTGTCACACCTGTATGCACAGTTGATTAGCCGTTGGCGATTTTTTCGACAGAAACAGGAAAACTGATGCTGCTGAAAGGCAATGCAAAAAATTATGAAGATCTACATGCAATCAATAAATCAATATATAAATATTTTCATATTTTTAATATTTAGTTATATTTTTAATATTATGTTATATTTTTTTTATATTTTTTTTATAATGTTATATTTTTAATATATTTTTAATATAATGTTAATTATATATAATTATAATATTTTACTATATGTGGGTAATTAAATTTTGGCAATTATATTTTGGTTCGCAAAAAGGATAATCGCAAACGAGTGGTTTAGAGAAATATGCTGCAGCATCAGGTGGCATGATTCCGGGAAAAGTCCGTCCTTGGCCCGTGTAAACAAACAGGCCAACAAGTCATGGGTGTGGTCCGTGGAAAGGTCCTTGAATAAATCGCTGCGTCTCCTTGCGGGAAATAATTCGAAATTCTTCGCTCAAGCCTCGATTATACCGAGCAGGGATAAAGTGATCAGCAGGCAAGCAGCTTTAGACATAACCCCACTCGGAATGTATAAGAAGCAACGCTGATTGCTCCCGCGCAGACTTTTCATCTTCATTCATTTGCTTTTCTCCAAAAGTCGCTGAGCCAAAAAAAGTCGCATTTAGTGCAGCAGATGTGTTCCATCCCTCATATCATGGACATCACCTCCACCGCCTGCGTTTTGGCCTCTATTTTGCTCATATCCCGTGCAACATGTAAGTTTTTATGGTCTGTATAATAAGAATTTAATTAATTAATTTGAATTTATTTATCCAATATATTTATTGGAATTTAATCAATTAATTTGAAATTTATTTATTCAATATATTTATTAGAATTTAATTAATTAATTTGTATTAAATTTATTTATTCAATATATTTGTTAGAATTTAATTAATTAATTTGAAATTAATTTATTCAGTATATTTATATTTATTCCCTTTTTTGTCGTTCCTTTTTTGCCATCGATCTCTAGGTCAACAGTACGGCAACATACTGCAGCAACCTGCCGGTATGCCCTACGTCGGTAGTCCCCTCTCAATGACTGGTCAGCAGTACCCTCAGCAGCAGGTCCTTCCGTCCGCCGGTTTCGGGTACCCCGCCACCAACACCTTCCAACAATATCCGCAACAGCAGCAACAGCAGTTTCAGCAACAACAAGCACCAACTGCCTTCTCAGGTCCCATCACCCAGCAGCAGCAGCAACCGACCTTCGCCGGTGCTAATTACAACCAGCAGCAGCAACCGCAGATGATGAACTCCGGGTACCCTCAACAGGCCACACCCAATCCTTACTACACCATGCTGCCCACGAACCAGCAACAACAGGCCCTGCCTCAACAGTCAATGTTCCCGGTGGCAAGCAATCAGCAGGGTGCCTTCGGAGCAGCGACGCCATATGGGCAAGGTAAATTCCATTTTAAAAGTTTAAAATTTCAGCATAAACGTTTAAAATGTCGGTATTAAATTTTAAATGGTTTAAATTTTAAACTGATTTAAATTTTAAATGGTTTAAATTTACATTTTTTTTTCTTCGTTCAAACAAATAAAGTCCCCGGGTGATTGTGGATTTGATTTAAATGCAAGCACACGTTCTGTTCCAGCACTGACGCAAGGGTACGTGCCGGCGACCCCGCAGCAGTTCTCCCAACCGATGATGCAGCCGCAGCAATCGGCTTTGCCTTCCAACGTTCCTCCCACCACGCAGCAGCAGCAGCAGGACTTTCAGTATAACGGACCAGCAGCCGGCAACTTGATGGGGATTGGCAACGGTATGATGATGGGTCGGAGTCTGGCGTCGCCGCCTCTTCTGCAGCAGACGAACGTCGGAATGCCGCTCCAGCAGACGGGCAACTTCAACGGTGGACAGGGCAACGGTGGGTTCGTCAACGGTCAAAGCAACGGTGGGTTCGTCAACGGTCAGGGCAACGGTGGATTCGTCAACGGCGGACAGGGTAACGGTGGGTTCGTCAACGGCGGACAGGGTAACGGTGGGTTCGTCAACGGTGGACAGCAACCGTTCTGGCCGTCGCAGCAGCAGCCACAGTTGGCGATGTTCCCGTTAAATCAGCAGTCGCAGGGTGGAGGCTTCTCGACCGGCGGTCAACAAGCTCCGTCGATCGCGCCGGCAGTGTCGTCAACTGAGGCGCCGGTCCAGCGGGAAGCCGGCAAGACCCCGAAGTAAATGTTTTGTTAGGAGATTTAAAACTGGGGATTTTTTTTTGGATTTTAAGCTGATTGTTTGTTGGAATGCGATGTGTGTGTACGGGGCGTTCGTCAAAGGGCGTGGTGTTTCAATGCAGCTCGCTGTTGTTGTTTTGTGCGAACAGCCTGAGAAGCGCTGGTCGCTGTCCCTCTCGAGAAGCCGGGTTATATACCGGGTTGCGGATTGCTTTTGAGACACATTCTGCCACGCGCCCGCAGAGTGTGCACATTAAAGGCAAAATGGATAAATCCAGTTTGTTTCTACATTTATGGGCTACAAAAATGTGTGCCCTTAGGTTGGTCCTAAAACTCGTCGCGGCCTCGCTTTGCAATATTTTATGGACTTCCGTCGAAATTTTCCGTGGCTCGGCGCAGTGCGGAATATTATTATTTATTGTATTTTATTATTTCCGATTATTTTGTATTAAGTTTCTCTTTTCGCATGATTTAGTTTTAACCTAATTAAATTATAATTAATTATAATTAGTTGTAATTAATTAAATTATAATTTATTGTAATTTATTTAATTATAATTTATTGTAATTTATTTAATTATAATTTATTGTAATTTATTTAATTATAACTAATTGTAATTACTTTAATTATAATTAATTGTAATTTATTTAATTATAATTAATTGTAATTAATTTAATTATAATTAATAGGACAGCCCCAGGGAGCAGACTGCTTTTAATGACAAATTCTTGCGGAATTTCTGTCAGGTTATTGGTCACTGTATCTCTCGTGAACCCGTCACAAAAGGGGGCGGGGCAGAGGTAATACTTTAATTTTTACCCTGCCCCCGCCCCCTTTTGCTGATTTCCGGGGTTAGATTAAATTCTGTCGCTTACTGTATTTAGCAAACTTTAAGAACTGTCCCGGAAATTCACAGATTTCGTTCACTTTGTTCGTACTAAAAGAAATAAATCGGCAAATTGAATTTTCATTCAAATCACACGTAGTTAAACAGTCCTTTTTTACATTATCAATATTGCAAAGGGTTTTTGGTTCAAGGCATTTTCACCTGATGCCTGTGTAATGTAACGGTAATTATGCTGTATAAAATTGGTATCCGCGGCCAATGAACTCTCCATCTGTGAAGCGACGTAAGAAGAAAGGCAAGAAAGCAGCAACACTGAACGCGCAGGAAATTGTGTGTCTATGCATTTTAGCGGTGTTATTTTTTATATACTTCCCAGCCCGAGTACACATGTTTATGCTTAAACAACGACTCGATCGACGCGTGAGACCAGTATCGCACACGTGGACCCCACCGGCGTCGCGTATGAGCTCTCCGTGTGTGTATTTCGCAGTTTGACGGAGAGCGTCTGATTGTGCCTGTGTCTCGGCATTGAGAGAGTTTTAGCAAGCAAAAGCGCCAGCAATTACTTTCCGTCCATTTAGGACGAAAATGATAATAGGGTCAAATGGTTCTTGCAAATGCATCATCAGCAGTGCATCGGTATGGTACACACACGCACCCGGTACGTCGGGGGGATTCGCTACGCGCGCCGGCCAAATGTGCGTCGTCGATCGGTCAACCGACACGATGGCTGTGACGTAAAGTCACAATTTCCCAGTTTATTTGCAGCAGCACTTGCTGCAAAGGCCAGCCAAGTTGATGCCTCGACGGAATTGCCTCAATCCGCGACGACGACCCGGCCATGAATGTCTGTAATTTCGGGTCTGCTTGCCTACTTTCGCTGGTTTACTATTGCCTCGGATACCTCTGTCAGACATCATGGTGCCAAGACATGAAAGGTATGCCTGTTTGTTTATGCAACTCTTTGCAGTCGTCTTTCTGGTTTGCAGACATGCCGTCTGGGCGCTTTGCCGTGTCTGTATGTCTGGCTATGTCAACGCACTGGAACTGAAGAACTCATACCTTTATCACCCTTGCTGACTGGTTGGCCGTCTGTCTGTCTGTCTGTCTGTCTGTCTGTCTGTTTCTGTCTGGTCTATCTGTCTATCTGTTTTTTTGTATAAGATCCTTTGCCTATTTGTCTGATAGAGTTCCGGGCGCTGATGTCTGCCTGCATGGCGCCCTCGCCCCGGTTGTCTTGCATTTCTTGACGGAAATGCATGTTGTCTGTCTTCACTACTCAGAACGATCTTGCCTGCCTCCTCACTCTCATGTGACTTACTTGTACGAGCCGTCGTGTCTGTATGCCTATTACCTGTCTTGTCTGAAGTGTCTGAATGGGTCTATCTTGTCGACAGTGCTAATTGCTTGTTTTGCCTGAATCGGTCTGTCTGCGGTATTGCTGCTGTTTGTATTGTTCTAATTTGTCTGTTTATTCTGTCTTGTCTGCATTGGTTTGTGCGGTCAGTCTGTAGCTCTCTACTCTCTTTTTCGCTATGCCTGTCTGTTGACTCTGTCTGTGTTGCTGTTATTGAAAATGTCTGTGCCTTTCTCGTTGTTTATTCTGGCAAACCTGGGTTTCATGTGTCTGCAGACATGTCTGTACATCCATGATGTCTGAATTCCGCGCATGTGTTTCAGTTTCCAGATGCGCCGGCGAAGGCATGGACGTCACACTGTCCGGCCCGTTCCAGGGCGTGTTAACCGTCAAGAGCACCACCTGCCAGATCCAAGTCCGTCTCCAAGACACCACCCCGATGATCTTTTTCATACCGTATGGTGAGAAGTGTGCCATCAAAGTGGACCGTCTGGTATGTAGGTGTCTGTCTGTCTGTCTGTCTGCCTTAAAGACGCGCTCTGCTAATGCGCTTTTCTATATTCATAGTCTATATAGTTTTTTTGAAAAAGCTCATTTTTTCCTTTCACTCACGCGCTCACACGCTCTCTGGCTTTGTCCGGTATAATCACCTGAGAGCTCTCCACAGGGTCGTGCCATCTTCACGCTGGTGATCGCGGAGCAGAAAGCCGCCAGCATGAGCAGTAAAGTCTACTACGACATCCGGGAGGTGACGCTCCTCTGCACGTACCTCATCAATCAGGACATGAACGTCACCTCCAACAACCGCCTCCGCATCCCCGGCTTCCCCGGCGGCCGGCCCGAGCTGAACGAGGTGCCCAACGAGAGGAGCTACATCCCGGACACGTATGAGTCCCCGGTGTTGTCCATCGAAAATAAATAGACGCAAGGGAATATGAACGTTATTTCACTAAACTGCACTGCACATCCGAGAAAGGTTTATGGTGATACTCAAAAACGGGGGAGCACCTTTTCAGCGACGATCAACATTGTTTGCATTTGTTTTCAACATTTACAATTGTAGCTTCCTGACATGTCTGCCTGCAAATGCAGATTAACGTTTTGTTCAAATGTGCGACTTTCGGTTTCAGAAATAAAACACGTGTTAGGTGATGTGCTTCATTTTTTGTTTGCGACTGAGACCTCTCAGTCTCATATAAATATATATTTAGTCTCAGTCTCGTATATATATAT
>LRSR01012993.1:0-10532 GCA_001579985.1 Hypsibius dujardini | reverse complement strand
AAAACAGACGGTCAGACAGACAGACAAACATAGGCAGATACTTAAGGACAAACAGACACATGTATGCGCAGGGGAAAGGTATAAAGGCATCCCAAGCAGGGATAAAGAGGCTGAATAAAGACATGCACCAGGGGAATAATGTTCCATTTACCGCATTAGGGAGGTAGATTTCGGCACTCAAACACCGCGGAGACTTTTCCACTGGATCCAACCACAGTTTCAATTCCGGTATCAAGTACAGCTGAACGGGATCATCCTCCGGTTTGCGATCAGCTGGAGTATCCTCACTAAATATTCCCATCGAAATTGAAGATTCTGATTGCCGAAATCAGTACTCGAGACTGACGGCAACAACAGAAAAACTGACCTGCCCAATTCGGTAATGAATTTTGGCTTCGTCCGAACCCGCTGTTCCATGAGGGTGCCGTAGAACTTCTTACCTCGGAGGATGACGGTAGCTGAAAAAGGGAAATATATATATGTATGCCCCTTCTAGTATGTCTGCCTGTCTGTCTGTCTGTCTATCTATCTGTCTGTCTTGCCTGTCTGTCTCTGTCTGCTGACACCACGTACTGTTTCGATCGATAGCTAGTCCGTATTTGTGTTCCATGCCTTCCAGCGCCAATGACAGGAAGAACTGGTAGAAGATTTCACTGGAATCCAATTTGGTGAACAGAGTCGGATTGATGACCACTTCATAGGCCACACACGACTCCCCGGCTACAAAAGTCAAAAAAATTATCGCTCCTGCGTCAACAGACAGGAACGAGCAATCAAAATAACTGAACGGACCGTGGTCGGTTTCGTTGTGTGGCTCGCCGATGCTCATCGGAACCTTGAAGGAGACATCGTCCGCCTGTAGTGCGGCAACGAGCTCCTCTTCGGAGATGTCCCTCGGTAGAGCCGGAACCTAAAATGAAGATAGAAACTATGAAATAAGCAAATGCTTCTCCGGATATTAGAATTGGAAGCCGATTTAATTTAAAGTTAATTTCAGGTTCCGATTTACCCGATCAGATGTGCACAAGTTTAGGAACAACTTCTTGCCTGACTTATCCTTCATCTTCACACAAAGTCCTGCAAAGAGTGCACAAATCAACTCGGATTTGCGTCAATAACATATAAAACTAACAAATAAATTTTTATCTGAAATACTCATTTAAAATAACTAGTATTTTTATTGAAGTGTGCAAAATTATTCGAATCCATAAACTAAGCCATCAATCCATCAAAAAGTTAATTGATGAAACAAAAACATCGATGCATCAATCAAGAGTCAAGACAATCAACTGCAGAGCAGGAAGGAGAACTGCATCCAATCAATCAAGCGACGCCCCAAAGCAGGAAGCAGAACTGCATTCAACCAATCAAGCGACGCCCCAAAGCAGGAAACAGAACTGCATTCAATCAATCAAGCGACGTCCTAAAGCAGGAAGCAGAACTGCATTCAACCAATCAAGCGACGCCCCAAAGCAGGAAACAAAACTGCATCCAATCAATCAAGCGACGCCCCAAAGCAGGAAGCAGAACTGCATTCAATCAATCAAGCGACGCCCCAAAGCAGGAAGCAGAACTGCATCCAATCAATCAAGCGACGCCCCAAAGCAGGAAGCAGAACTGCATTCAATCAATCAAGCGACGCCCCAGATGAGTACACAAACCGGGTTCTGGAATCAAATTCACGTAGCCCGTCAATTTCGCATTAAGATCGTCCAACTCCTTGGCGGACTTCCCGGTGAACAGTCCCTCGGCAAGCATTTCGAGGTCAGCGGTCGCGTCGGAGGTGATTCCAGGCATCTGCGAGCCAACAAAGGCACATTTTTTAGAGACATCTTCGAGAAACCGAGAAGATTAACGAACCTTCAAAGTTGACAACGTGTTGTCATCTCCGGGGCCTTTACGCTTTTCCAGATTGAGAAGACTTTTGTCCACCGACATACTGAAGAAAGGGAGCTGAAAGAAAGGCCAGGGAAGATTGAGAAGACCATTAAAGCTGCACGAGCGTTGCGAGATAAAAAAAAATTAATTTGTCAAGCCTCCAGTGTAAATTTATCGATCGATTGATCGATTGATTGATTGATTGGGGGAACGAATAGGACTTATTCGAATGGTCGCACACGAACATGGCCGATCGCTTGATTGTTTGATTGCCGATTGCCGATTGATTGCCTACTGCTTGATTGTTTGATTGCCCAAACATTGCTTGATTACTGTTCGGTTGATTCATTAATTGATTGCCGAAAAGAGAAGGACTTGTTCGCGCATGAACGGAACAACGGAACAAGTCGTATTGCTTAATATTAGTTCGTGCGGTCGATTAATTGATTGCCTAGTTGAAAAGATTACTTCAAGGTTTGGTAGTATTGTTTGCATCGATTGATTGATTCATACCATTAACGGTAAGAGTTTTTGTTCCTTCTGGTTAAGGTTGTTGGAACCTGCCGGCGAAGCGCTGAGCTTTTTACGTTCACCGAGTGCTCAAAAATGTTCTCGAACTGGAAGCCGCCCGGCACTGTACTAATTTCCTTAACCAAACTTTTCCCTCGATCCGACTACACATGAAGAAAAGGAACAGATCGAGAAAAGGAACAGATCGCTATAGTGCTGCTGCGAACAAATTACGGAACAAATCTAAAACAGCGAACGAACAGATGTCGATCGTGAAGGAATTTCGTTGTGATGAATGAAATAGCAGTAAAGCTGCAAGCATTTCATTATTGGTGTGTGCAAATTGATTAGGTCAGAGAATATATTAGCCAGAAAAAGTGAAACTGAACCAATCGTTCCCGGACACACGTGAGCGATCTCTTACACGCCGACCGAACGTTTCGCCTCAACAATCACATCATCTCGAGCATCAACAGCCGAGGGATTCCTCGTACAAGCAATATGATAAAAGTCCAGCTGATCCTTCGGGACGCGGCAGGGCGCCGAGCCCATGAGATCATTCCCCGAGGTGGTCTTCGGGAAGGCAATGACATCGCGGATACTGGTCGTCCCGGCGTAGATGCTGACAAGGCGATCTAGGCCCAAGGCGATGCCGCCGTGCGGGGGACAGCCGCTGTCGAGGGCTGTCAGCAGGTGGTTCAGCTCGGTCGGATCGATCTTCAGCAGCGAGAGGATGTGGCGTTGCATTTCGCCGCTGTGGACGCGGATGGAGCCGCCGCCGACTTCGGAGCCGTTGAGGACAAGGTCGTAGTGCTGGCCGCGAATCTCGCTCAAGCGGTCCGGTTGATTGAGCAGCGCTGCGTCTTCTGGCATTGGTGCGGTGAAGGGGTGATGAGCGGAGGACCAGGTCGTGGTACCGGTGGTCGGGTCAGTGGTGGCTTCGAAGAGTGGAAAGTCCACTACCCATAAGAATTCGAACTTTTTGTCTGGAAATAAGGATCGCAGTTAACAAAATTAAAAATGGAGAGATGGATTGATGGGCAGACAGAGAGCCATCTTACTCGCAGAGACACAGACGCTAAACTAAATCGAAACAAAGGAAAGCCGGACAAGCAGATCATCAGGCAGACAGACCGGCGTCTGCATGACCTACAGACAGACAAACAGACAATAGATAACTAAACTAATCATACGTTTGCGCATTGCAGTATTAGGACGGTAGGGTGACTACTGTTCTCACTGACGAGAAAACAGACTGAATTACAGGCATTCTCTTAGTCTAGGAAAAAGATGCAGTTCTGCTGGCACATAGGGAGGCAGACAGATAGGTAGACAACTAAACAGACAGGCAGACAAACAGACAGACAAACAGACAGACAAACAGACAGGCAAACAGACAGATAGGCAAACAGACAGGCAAACAGACAAATAGGCAGATAAATAAACAGATAGGCAGACAGGCAGACAATTCGGCGGACAGAGAGACAAATAGATAAACAGACAGACAAACTGAAAAGCGACAAATAGCGAGACAGATAGACAAGACAGATAAACGGACGGGCAGACGAGCAAAGACCCAGCTCTACGAATATTCAACAAACTCACGACACATTTAGCATAGTGAATCAAGAGGGAATAAAATGTACTTTGTCACAATAGGGAAAGATTACAAGGATTGACAGTCAGACAAGTATTCTATTATTCCAATGAACAATAACCACTCAGGTAGAAAAGCGCAAGGATGACCAGACAAAACAGGCGAATATTGTAGATAAACAAAGAAACAAACCTTTCGCTCGGACTTCTTGCCCATTCGCTTGAAGCTGATCAGCCGTCTCCAAGCGGACCCTTCCCAACGCTTTCAAGCACGCCTCCCCCTTTCCCACACAAATGACTACTAAGTCGTTCGCCGATGCTCCCGTCGCCTCTAACAAACCCGCCTGCACTTCCGCCGTCAATTTGGTCGCCGCAATTTTCCCGCTCTCATCGACCCTGATAAACGCTAGCGCGACACCGGGGTGTTCCTGCTGGATCAAAACTTGCATCAGCTTTTGGAATTTGCTCCGGCAGAACTGTCCGCCTTGCGGTGCGACGAATGCTCGGGCCGTGGTGGCCGGATCTTCCAGTAGTGCACTAAAGAGTCCGTTGGTGCGGGAAAAGGCCGTCAAGTCGCGGAATTTCAGCTCGAAACGGGTGTCTGGTTTGTCGGTACCGTAGAAATTCATAGCGTCTTGGTAGGTCATGCGGGGAAATGGTTGAGCTGGTGGATCACCGAGTTGAGCCGGCCATGAAAAGGCGACTAAGTTTTCGATGAGACGCATTATGGAGTCCATGTCGATGAAGGACATCTCCATGTCTAACTGGGTAAATTCCGGTTGTTTTTCTGGGTTATTGGTCTCGTCCCGAAAACATCGAGCAATCTGAAATGGAAATAGGTTGCTCGAAAAACTTCGTGCGGCGTGATTGATTGACTAGGGTCGGTAGACAAACAGGCAGGTAAACAGACAGGCAAATAGACAGACAAGCAGACAGACAGCCAGCCAGTCAGACAGGCAGATAGGCAGCCAGTCAGACAAGCAGACAGACAGCCAGTCAGACAGGCAGATAGGCAGTCAGTCAGACAGGTAGACAGACAGACCTGTAATCTGACAGATATAGAAGCACAACATCATCGGGATTCAATACGTGCCTGGAAGTACCGGTCAATGCCTCCGACCATCAGGAGCTGCTTGAACTGCTGCGGGCTCTGTGTCAGGGAATAAAACTTCCCGTACTGCTGCGACGGCACGAGAAACTCCCGCGCTCCGCCCGGCGTCCGACGAAACAAGTAAGGTGTTTCCACATCGACAAATTCGTTGTGGTCGTGCAGGAACTGACGCATCTTCATCATCAGCGTGGAACGAAGTCGCAGATTCGCCTGCCGTAATTACCAATACAGACAGAATTATGTTGAGAAAAATAACCCAACGGTAAGATTTTGTTTCAGAGAAGGGGAGGGTCTTACTTGCATGGACGTCGTCCGGAAATCCAGATATCGGTGGAATAGGCGAACAGGTTCAGAGACCTGAAATCAGAATTACCGGGAATATTAAATTTATTGAATACTAAAAAATTCTAAGTAAATTTTAATTACATGAAAATAATATTATATCAAATATTAACAGGTAACGAATACTAATATCGTGCCTGCATATTCAAATTTTCTGAAAAAATTGGCGAATTAAAAAAAATATTTCTTCTGACCCTTTTCAAACAAATTAATTAAAAAATGATCAACTTATTCCCGCCATGGCAAAAGATTCACAACCACAAGCAACACTAAAAGCCAAGCGAATCAATCAATCAATCAATCAATCAATCGATCAACCGATTCAACTCCAAGTAAATCTCCCACCTTGCGATCCAGTGGCGAAAACGGTAGCGATCCTTTTACCGCATTTAAAACTTCCACATTTGTGGCATGAACTTCAACTACTCCTGTGTGACTGTCGGAACGTTGTTGGTCCAGCGGACGCGGTCGCACCACACCGCGAACTCTGATGACGCTCTCATGCGGTACTGCTTCCGCCGGCAATTTCACTCCGCTCGCATCGTCGAAAAATACCTGCACCGTCCCCGTCCAATCGCGAAGGACCCAGAATTTATCCAGGCGCTTTTTGTGGAGCCATCCGCAGAGCGATACTTCATTGCCAACGCAAGTCGCGCCAATTCTGAAAGGAAATCCGCAAATAGTCAATCAGTCAATCAGTCAATCAATCAATCAATCCATCAATACGCTGTAATCAGTATAGTTACTGCATGCTTAATTCATCAATCAAGCAAACACTGAAGAGACAGACCTCCCACAGAGCTCGCTGCGCAGATTCTCCGTATAAGTTGACGATCTTCTACAACCGAAAGTAATCCCCGGTGTAATAATTCTTGCCGAATTCGGGACAATGGATGTGAATGCGCGGAGCAGCGCCATAATCTATTCCGAGCTGAAAAAATAGAGCGATGGAATAACGATTTCGTCAGCAGCTGCTGCTTGAGCGTTGCGCATTGTGCGCGTTACACATGAAGAATCGAGGGATTGTGCAGAGCGCAGACCTGCGCATTTGCGAAACGCACACAAGTTAAAACGAACAAAAAAGTTTTCCATTCTCCGGCGACGTCTTCGCTGCACTTCCGCGAGTTCGTAGTCGATGTACATCAATTGTGAAGTCTTTTTTCAATCAGCAACGTATACGTAGGCCGATTTTGTGCGATATAAACATTACTTGAGGTTTTATTTTTTGCACCAAAGATGGCGGCCTCCGCGCACAAGACGCCCGAATATAGATCGGATTCCGATTTGCAGAGGCTTGTGTTAGAAGAGGTGGCACTTGAAGGATTAGAAGGTAAGTAGCGCTTTCGCAGTTGATCATTTGATTCCTGTTCTGTCACGCGAAAGATGATACCGGCCTGGTCATTGGAGTCGTATGTAGATTTCCTCGCTTGATTTGTTGATTTACTCTAAGCGAAATCAAACCTGCTTACCTTTAATTGATTGATCGATTAGCGAATTCTCTGATGTAGTTTTTGTTTTCCCTCCGAAATCCAAAGTCCAATCGGTCGGTTATCCTGATTAGAGAATTCAAAAATATTAAGTGAAGTATTTTATTTCAACGTGTATTTGAAATGTATTGAGGATGTTGGTTTTCAAGTGAAGTGACTTTTGATCGCGTTGATTGTTGATTAGGCAAACATGGTTTTCACTTGATTGGCTTAACTTGATTGATCTATTGGCGTTTCCAAAAACGGTTGTTTCATTTTATTCTAGCAGTGAAGATATAACGTTCATTTTCAGGCGTCACATTGCAGACCTTGGCTTGGAAAAAAGAGCCCGGGATTGACACAACGGCGTCGGACTTACGGGAAAGAGTGTGGAAGCTAGTGCTACAAACGCCTGAAATCGCGTTGTACATGCTGCCGGAGAAGGAGCGACGCCCGGTCATCCCGGCGAACGAGTATAAAAATATCGAGGACTACTGCGCACAGGACGCGCCGGTTGACCCGAAAATGCGCGCGACTGATGACAGCGATCCGGAGGATGACGACGTTGCCGGAACCGTGGATTTGACAAAAGGTAAGGAGAGTCAGACAGGCTTTTAAGTGTGTCCAAACAATGGTTGATTAATTGATTAATGACTAACAGGTGCGTCCAGGCATCAGTTGATTGATTGATTGATGACTATGCAGGTGTGTCCAGTTATTGATTGATTGATTGATGACTATGCAGGTGTGTCCAATCAATGCTTGATTGATTGATTGATGACTATGCAGGTGTGTCCAATCAATGCTTGATTGATTGATTGATGACTATGCAGGTGTGTCCAGTTATTGATTGATTGATTGATGACTATGCAGGTGTGTCCAGTTATTGATTGATTGATTGATGACTATGCAGGTGCGTCCATGCAATAGTTGATTGATTGATTGATTGACTGATGTTCCTGTCACTTCAGATTCCAAAACATTCACTCACGGATGGGAAAAGGTAAAACGGTAGCTTGTCTCGCCGATCTTTATGAAAGGGCTGCAAATATTCCTCCCCCTCCAGGAAAAGCATTCGACTCCGACGCCCGTGAATGCATACGGCATGTACTTCAGGAAAGATCAGACTCTTCGGGGATCCTGCCGGTTCCTCACCGAACGGAAAGATTTCACTGAGGACGTCCGAACTTCGCAGAAGACTGTTACAGCGGTGCAGTCCTTGTACGTATTCTTAGGAAATCGGATGCCTCATTCATTGTTGACAAAAATTTTAGATTTCATCAGCACATGGATATTTTCTTGTTTCGTATTTGGTTTCCGTTTTCTTTTTTAGATACGGAGACCGCTTGGTGTTGGTAGCGTCTCAGGCGACGCGCGATAGCGTCCTCGGCTTGGACAAGCTCAACGCAAAAGAGATGAAACTCATCACCGCACTAGCTTACGCTATCCTTGAGGTGATCGCAAGGTGAGTCTTTAAAAAAACCCTGCTCATAATTTATTTAATTTAAATCTATTTTAATATATTTAAATTTATTTTATTTAATTTAAATCTATTTTATTTTATTTAAATATATTTTATTTAAATCTATTTTAATATATTTTATTTTATTTTAATCTATTTTAATATATTTTAATTATTTAATTTAAATCTATTTTAATATATTTTAATTTAATTAATTTAAATCTATTTTAATATATTTTAAATTATTTAATTTACAATTTAGCATTATTATAATTTATTATTTATTATTTAGTTTATTTGATGTATTCATTTTTTCCCAACGTTTTGGGGCGCTGTTGTCTGCCAGTTCCATGTTTGTCGTCATCGGCGTGTAGGCATCGTCATCACGGGGCGTTTGTCGTCTACAATGGCTGGACGATGGTTGGCCGTGGGAAACGCAACTGGAAGCAGATTCACAGCTACGTGATCAATCTCCAGAACCTGGGCTTGATCACGAAGCACGTGAGTGAAATATTATTTCGCCGTCCGGCGACTGAGTAGTGGTATCTAACTGAACTGAACATTGTTTATGTAACGGTGTTAACAGAAATGCCGGTTTGGCAAGGTGTCGGGAGAGTTTAAGACCGTTCAAGTCCTGACCTATGCCTTCCTCAAGGGGAAGACTCGCAGTGTGATTTCGATGGTCGAAAGCCACCTAAGCGAGCTGGAAACAATCATTCAACTGGCCCCGTCACCGGGTTTTCCAATTATGCTGTTGCCACGTTTAAATGTAAGCCGTGTCGCACAGGACAGACTAAACAGACAGACAGACAGACGGACAGACAGACAGACAGACAGACAGACAGACAGACAGTCACAGACAGACACAGACCGAAATACAGACAGAGAGACAGATAGGCAAGCAGCCACTCAGTTGGGGTACACCAAAGGGTGATACTTCTCTCCGTGTTCTCAGGGACTCCCGGACACCGACAATGACGATTTTAAACGACGGCTCAGGCGTTTCTTTCCCACCTTCCAAACCCACCGTATCCCGAAAGCAGACCTGGTCGCGCAGTACCCTGCCCTGGAAAATGTGGAAAAGCCCATGATTTCCTGTGGCTTCTTTGACAGTGAAAAACGGAAGCGAAAAGCGGCCGCGCTCCCTGATTCCGTCAAGATGGAGGGCATCGTCATCCCTGAGGACTTGCGTATGTATTCCGTACCATTCGATCAGCCACTCTATCTGAATGGGATGACTATCATAAAGGTCTGCGACATTTGTTGGCAGTTCTGAAGGCGGACACCACCTCGAAGACACTTGTGCTGTCCGTGCTGCAGCTGATGAAGGCCAATCGCGAACGGGGCCTTTCTCGGACCGAATGCATTCAGGCATTGGTGGGATTCGTGGGCAAGCGGTCAGCCGAGACGGCCGTCATGCGAACCGTCGAATTAGGATACGTCAAGGTGGACGGTCGGTTCTCCGTTGGAAGGAATCATGTGAAGCGGTAAGGACAAGACCGAAAAAAGCGATTCTCAATTCGTCACTTGAATAATTCCCCAAGTGTCAGTAGCACTATTCTAAGAAAGATATTTCCTAGATATGTGTTAGTGTCGTCGGAGCTTGAGCGTCAGGAAATTCTTCACACTCGAGTCGAGGAGGAAAAAGACACGGCGAAGGCTGTGACGGTGAGCCCTTCAAGGGTGAAGAAATCCCTAACCGCTACAAAAGTGGAGGATTCCCATCGTTCCACTCGGCTCGTCCACCTGAGCGAGCTGGCCGCCCACCTGAAGGTCTTCTCCGACCCGGCTCCCCTCAACCACTTTGGCCGATTTTTCCTCGGCTCCAGTTACATCACGATGTCGTCGACCGAAATGAGTGAGACCATCGCCGAGGCTGTTGAGCAGCGGGAAATCCAAGTTCGACTAGTCCCGATCAGCACGACGGATTGGGTCGGAATTGACCCAAGGGACCCGAATCAGGTGGAAATGGTGGAAATCATGTCGTCCTGTTCGGCCACGGCGGAGGATGTTTCCGAGTACATTGCCGCTTTGAGCTTCCGACGAACTATCTTGAACTGTGAGGCAGATTAGTGAGAGCGGACTAAACCGTCAGACTGACAGACACACAGACAGACACACAGACCAATAGACAGACAGACAGGCAGACAGACAGGCCGACAGACAG
>LRSR01012992.1:0-31410 GCA_001579985.1 Hypsibius dujardini | reverse complement strand
GTAGCACTTGGTCAACCCCAACCTCCATACGCCCGTAGTGCGAATGGAGTATATCCCGTCATCCATGTACCTACATATTCATTTCCCACCGTCATGCCGAGATCATATGCGGAAGCCTAAATAGGAGGATACGAAGTCATCTGAACGAATTGAATGTGTACATCCAAAGTGTGCATCTCTAGGTGTACCATTAATTCTCGCAATGGTCGATGCAAGGTTTCGCAGAGGATGACTGAAAAGATCCCATCATCATCAAAATTCTTGATAATAATTAACAATGCAAAATAATTATAATGACTTAAAATAGAGCTGTTAAAATAATGTTCCGCTTCGAATGCCCTGTTTACAGTGGCCTTTTTCATTACTTCGTGAATGGTTTGCTGCTCGCTGTAGGGCCATGTAATATGTCTGTGGCTTTTTCCCTACGGTTGAGTCCATTCTGACGATCGACAGGTCAATATCGCTGGAACGTTCTTGGAGAGCCTTCAACAGACTCATTGCGTGGCCTTGAATCCTGCCCGCGTCGATGGAGCCAGAATTCTGGTCGTAAATGAAGGCGATTGACCTCCACATAACATGATCCAGAAGAGCAACGAGGGACATGCCCGCGTCCGAAATGGTCCCGGAAATAACGGTCATCATCGTCGGATAACGCCCGCCTAGAGCTGTTGATCTGGTGCCGCTGCAAACTACATTATATCACAGGGATTTCGGTAGAAAAAGACCCTGCCTGCACTTTCCGGATTCATACCATGAAATCACCAGACTGTCATCCTCTAGAGAACAGACAAACCACATTTAGCAATTTCAATAACACGATTTTGTGCTGCGGCTGAAGAGAAAATTTCAGACTATAATAATTCGTCAATTCACACCGTGTCTCGAGGGACAATGAAAATTCATTAGCGCAATGAAGTTGGCTTGGGTTGGACTTCGTTCGGATTGGGTTGTCAAGGGTTTACTTCACCTCTAGCGAAATCTCCAATTGTTGGATATAACAAAGGACAGAGCACTGCAAACAAAAACCGATATACCGTAATAAGGAATCAGTTACCAGTGCTAGTCTCAGACCGTAGCTAAACTTTATTCCGGAAAACCTATTCCTCTGGTATGATTTTAGAAAATATTGCTTGCAGGGGACAATTGGGATAAATTTAACAAGTTACAAAATCACGGGAATGTTGATTGTCCCGCAATAAACACTAATTTCTAAAATTATTTTTCTTTCATACTTTTTTTACGTGATTTAATTTGGAGCAACAGGTTTTTTGAAAACAGGTTTTGGTTTTTTTTGGTTTTTTGGGGAGTGGAGATATATACACTGACGGAAGTCGGATATTACGATCTGCTGGCCGTTCATTAATAGTAATGGTGCATTCCAAGTTACAGCCGTAACACCTCCCCCTCGCTCTCAAGAACGATACAGCTGATACAAATCTATTTGCAGTTAAAGTTTGAGTCAGTAAGTGTTAAAAAGTGAAAGGAAGAGAAATGTTAAAGATTGGTATTCGTTGGTAGGACTGAAATTTTTGAGTCATCTTCCAAGCTCCTAACTTTTTCCCAATTGAACAGGACCTTGTCCCCGGCGAGCAATGTTTCCTAAAATATTGCAACGGGTATAGATTTTAAGGAAAACCATTTAGCTACGATCTGAGACTGGCACTAGAAATTGATCCCTTGTGAGTTACGTGCAAGTCATTACACGTGTAATTGGGTAATTGGAAGCATTCTGTTTCCACGTAATGCGATAATGTCCTAGTTATATAACTGGGAGCACCCGTTTCTCCGAAATGCGGCTACGTAACGACTACCCTAAACATATCACGCCACCTTTGTTAATGTGAAAATAAGGTAGAATGGGCAATCACTGGAAAACGTTTAAGATCATGGAGAGACAGCGGACTAATAGAGGGACTGGGGGAGGGGGAAGAGGCTACCGCTGCGTAATTAATTAGAGAGGCTGAGGGGGAGGGGGTCATTTTTCTTACCCTCCATTTTGAAAGGTAAAGTGATGATACTGCCATCTAAAATGAGGCCAAGGTTGGTTAAAACTTTCATTTTTATTCAGAAGCAAAGCTGCCACCCCTCCCTCCCCCCATGTGAAAAGTCCTCTACCTCTGTATAGGAAATATAATCCTTATCATGGAATCAAATCTCTTTTCACCAGTACGCCCCGTAGGGGTCATTCACATATTACGTAATCAAAGGAGGGTAGGTTGGTGGTCTGGAACCTTGATCACTCACCAAAAAAATAGGCCCCGCTCTCCAGTATAATTTTAATTATCTAGACAGGTGGGTGCTCGAAAAAGGCCATTTTTTGATTACGTAATATGTTAATGGTCCCTTAAGTAATCCTTTAGAAATTAGTTGGGAGCAGGTGCACTTGCCAAGGCATTATACCATGCACACTGCTTTGCCTCAGCTGTGCTCACCTGCATTTAATATGACAATTTGCTCCGTTGACCGACGCACCGTTGCAAGTGCGTAAGCACGAACGAATTCGTCGATGGAAGGGCCCTCGAAGCCGGGTGTGCAGGATTCGGTGTACAGTCCCACGTCAACCGGTGTAACAGTGATGGTGTTGTTGTCGAAGAGATGGGGATACTTTTCTCGCATGTCCTCCAGTGCTATAAGGTAAGCCGGGGCGATGACGTTAGCGCTGGACGCCGATGACAGGGCAGAGGTCGTTGTGATCAAGTGCAAGCCGTTGCATGTAACCGGCCGGGCACAAGAGAAGATGACGAGCCAACCGAGGACCAAGCAGCTGTTGTGCGTTCTTGATTCGATCATTGTCCCTCTCTTTAGCGATGATCTGATTCGGCAGTTATGACTTGCAGAGTCCAGTAAGTAACTGCTATATCGGGGACCGTGAAGGTCTTTCATGTGTCTACCTTCAACGGAAGAGGAGAAACTCACCCGGGGCCGTAGGGATAGATCAAAACGGGGTACGTTTCCATTTCCAAACGGGAAAAGGATGTCAATTGTGTAGTAAAAGTCTGAAGGGTGCGCTTCTACGTTCGGTGGAAGTCTTATTGAGTTATATTTACACTCGTACCCGTATAGGGCCTCTACAGAGCCTTCTGCGCATGTGTGTCCTGACGTGTACTTCGTGACGTAGGAAGGTACGTCCGCGGAAACGACGGAGGCTGGAGCCGTCGGTAGTGACGGATGTTAAATAGACGCGCCGACATCTTCCAGGGACGACTCATCACACCTTCACACATCCCAAAAAAATCCGATCACAAAGAGCGACATCCTAATTGGCCAAATTTTTTATCGCATCGACTGTCCACGGAAGACACTTATACAACAGCAGGCATAAGACCATTTCTTAGAAGTTAGGCCGTACTGGTAGCCCGTTTTACTTGCGCTAGAAAATTGACAAAGCCACGAAAAAAGATACAAGTTGTTTGATGCCCAAGTTCTACATAAGGCGTGTCCAGATTACAACTGCGAGCATGCCGCCCGGATGAAACGTCTGTTTGAGTGCTCGGGACTCGACAAATATTTTGGTTGAGTTGGATCGGCGCAGAAGCTCATTGAGGGTCCTTACAAGTCGGAACCAGGACCCCTCATGGTAGGGTCACGGGGGGGGGGGAGGGCCAAATGAATTTTTTTAAAGATTTAACCAAAGTTCGGCCTATTGTCCCTGATTATTTTGAGACCTGTGGGAGTCTGGGAGTTTGATTTCCAAGGCCACTGAGATTTCAAAGAATTTTCAAAAACATCAGTTTCTAAATGAAATATAATGCCTTCCTGAATGCATTGAACCTCGCATTTGAATTCAGTAATAGGACGCTGATATTGGGCCCCAACAAACGTCAAATTTTATCGAAAAACGTATGCTTCTGAAAACGTTTTGACCCCCACATCCCCACAAGTTCCAAAAGGATGAGGAACAAGGCCGGAGTTTGTGTTTAATTTTGAAAAAAATGCATTATGCCGCTTTTTGCCCACCCCTGGCCCTACCATTAGGGGTCCTGGTTACGCGGAGCCGCATCTACGGCCGGTACACCGTCGGACCCATCATTTGGCACATCGGTCTACCGTCCACAAGTTGATGGCCACATGCACCGACTGCCGAACATACCGTCAACAGAATCGCTAACCAGAGGCTCGTATAGGCCTCTGGTTAGCGATTCTTTTTTGATACATTTTCATTAACTGATTGCAAACGTTGACGACCGCACTCTTGTTAATAATTTCCGAAATTCTAGTCATCCTCATTTTTTGCCGTTTTCTGTAGATAAGTAAACTCACGTCTGAATCGGCTTCAAGATCGAATGAATGGATCCGTAAATTAATCGCGGATTGAGGTTGGTTCGGAGGTAATGTCAAGCCGACTAGAGGGGTGATGACTAGCTACAACATATTAAAGCATGACAGCCGCACCGCTTTAGAAACTACGATTTTTTGCCGCACGATTGCCGCGCCGCGCCACTCCGCTTTTAGTGAGAACTTTATATTTTCGTCCATTATTATTATCTAGTCTATTTGGATGAGGATATCGTTTATTGTTGCTTAATCAGAATTCTTTATCACTCACTGCTGTTACAGATCTATATTTTTGAGTTTCTACAGTAATTAGATAAGTTATTTTGCCGCCTCGTGCCGCGCCGCTCCGAATATCGGCCGATGCTGCCTCTTCCCGCGTGAAATGTAGATCTGTGAATGCCGCCTGATACCGCGCCGCGTAAAATATGAGGCTTGTTTTTCCGCAACCGCGTCTTAAAAGTCAGGCGGTGTCATGCTTTACAACATATACAATTCCTAAAATTGCCCCCTCCCTAATAATTTTAGTCGCGGGGGGGGGACGTCTAGAAGTATTAGTGGTCAGTGGTGGATTGACCGTTGGGCCGACCGGGCCGCTGCCCTCAGAAATTGGGCGGCCCCGGACACCCAAGCAAAATCGAATGTTTTACCACCCCTTTGCCTTTCGATTCAACACTGTAAATGTTATAATGTTGTTCCATTTTCTATACTTTGATTTTTGTTACGATTTATTTTAATTCATAAGTGCTTGGTAACATGGAGTGTGCTTTTAAATTATACTAAAACATAACGAAACAATCTAAATTCAAACTCCCGTTTAGTTTGACCCGTAAATAAATATTTTGAGCCTCATGTTGGAGACACAGTCTTCAATCAATTCAATACGCCCATAAACAACAATCTCATGGGTAAGTTCTCCATCGAAACTATTGTATATATTTTGTCTACGTACTTCATTCAGGCAGGCGGTCCTGTGTTAAGAGTCATTGGCGCGCGTTAATATGCTCCTCTTTTTCGCAAACCTCCTGCATATGTTCGAGCTACAGAAACCCGATAAATTGCCTGGCACTGGCACAGGTGGTGTAGCCTGCCGGCCACTGCCTTTTCAAGTTGTCGCAAAGTTCCGGGTTGCCATCGACGGATCTGGTTGATAAATATCGTCATCCAGTGGACTGGACTTGGAGTAGTTATTGTATGATGTTGCAAATTCTTATTTTGCGTCACTTATTTAATTCCATTTTGTGAACAGTTTTGAATCGTATACGATGATTTCTTCTCCTTTTTTTCGTCTACATTTTCGGCGAAATATCAGAAGCAAAAAAACGAGTACTCCAAGAATGCACCATCTGGTGAGATTATTTATTCCGTACCGGTCTATTCCAGGGTACCTAATTAAGAACTTGACTTAGGGTGAACGCATCGACCTGGATGATCGACCTGGATGCGAATTGCAGAGATATAACTTGATCATACTGCCATATTGCTGACTTAACTCTAGGGTAGTGGATATTTTAGGTACAATTAAGGAATTACTGTGTGTGTGTGGAAGTGGATGGCGCGGTCGGTACCCCTAAACAAAACCGCTATTAAATCTTTCCTATTCTGTCCCATGGACTTGGGATGATTTTCATAGATGGAACGCAGAACGCTTCAGCTTAATTTTTTAATTAGTACAATATTAGTGATGATTTATAGAATTTATCTCATCGGTAATTAATTATAAACTCAATTTTGTTAACTTTTCAGAGTTGGGAAAACACTGGAAGATTCCATTTTCCTTGATCTTCACGTAAAAACGTTTATTTTGATAATGCCTCATCCCAAATTTAATTTTAAATCAATTGGCATTAACCCTATAGTTTTTTTATGTAAGGGGGCGGAGTTATGAGCAGATTGAAATCATGCCCGAAAATTCCAGCGAATCTCTCCAAAGTTAGCATGCAGCTCCGCCCCCTGATGTCATAAAAATGTTTGGCTGATGGCTGTCGATTCGAATTGTGTTTAAGATGGAATAGTGTTAATATAATTATATTTATTCCATTTCGATAAATCGCCATTTTTATAGTGAAAATCATGGCAAAGGGAATCTTCCAGTGTATTCTAAGCTTTGAAGTTTCACCAAAACTCAAGGGGCACTTTGGACTTTCAATTTCGCTTGTGAAAAAGCTGCCCCTACTCGAATCAACAAAATAGACTGCCCCCCCCCCCATCAACCGATTGAATTAATTTGTTTGGGTCAGTTGCCTCAGTGCCTCGTTACGCCTCTGAATTGATGCAAAAGGCAGGCAAGCAACCGGATGTAAATGTTTATTTTGCAGTACATGTTCTTTGAAGACGACGACAAAGAAGATCTTTCGTACGCTCACCTTCAACTTGCCGATCTGCCCGGGCTTTCCGGAAATTCGCTACTCTTTCCACCCACTCAACGCCACAACCACATTGAAGGTAATTTATCGTGCACATGAAGCGTTTAGTGGTATTTGTAATTGCTTCCAAATACGGGAATTGAGACAATAAATTTACTCTTATTTTTGGCAGAAAGCGAAATTTTCCTGATACGGAGTTGCCAAGCGGTGGTTCAAGCGCATCGACGCTCTCTCCACCCCGGCACTGTGAACGATATCATGCCGCTACGAGCAATACGACTAACGTTTCCCTCGCAACCGTTATGCAAGCAAAATATTCAAGCGGTTAGGTACAGGCAATCCAATAGACCATACTGACTTTGCTCCTGCGTACCGCGAATGTAGTGCCTAAAAGGAATAAAAAGAGAAGCGTTTGGTCGCTTATTGTTTTGTATTTTGCGGTAGATATTTATGTGATCGTCACGGAGCTAGAATAAAATTCGAGTTTTACCGCATATAGAACATGGAGCTAGAAATTGTGATGACTGCAACCAGCCCGGCGGAAACGGCGATTGTACTAGCAGATAATGGATCTGCTGTACATCTCTCGCCTAGTATCCCACATCGGGGCCGGTCCGGTGGTAACTGTGTTCCCCAAATTTGCTCTTGCGACAGGTTACCCAAGGGGGCGGGCGTAGTAAGGGTATTATCCTAAAAAAGCAGCGCGTTTTTGTAGTTCTGTGATTTTGACGGTTAATTGTAATGTGTCTTGCTTCAGTGTGGTATCCCTTTTAACCAATAATGACCATCGCTCAAGGCTGAGTGACATAATTTGGTTCTCAGTGTCAGAAGCTATAGAGTCAAATGACTGAACACGAGATTCTATTTCCTTGATTAACATTTTTCTACTCAGGATTAAATTCAAGCAAGATTTAAGTTTCCGTTAGGCGTGTCGTCGTTTGGGGGAACTTGACGTTTGTAGACGAACTTGAAATCTGGCTGATGCAGTATCGAATCTTTGCAGCACCATATTTGGGGCTCTGGTGCCGTCGGGTAGGAAAACGTACCGCTCGAAAGTCAACTGAATTGTTCTGTTTTTCAGACTGCGAAGAAACTCTGCCGGGGAATTTAGTTTGGTGCTTCCTCCAGCGAGATAAGTGTTGTTCAAGGTGCTGATGAGAAGCTCAACCGACCCATAGCATCCGACGGCGAATTCATTGAACTTCAATCAACGTAAGATAATTATTTACTAGCAGCCTTACAAAAACGATAAGGTTATATATTGCCCTGCAATTCATATAAAGGTATCACCTTACCTTATTGGCCTTGTCATATGTTTCGTTAAACATTTCACTTCCCCGACGGATGATCCGTTCCATGATGCCGTCAATCTCCTCCCATTTAGGCTCTCCCGTTCGAATAACTAGGGTGCTCCCAAAGACAGCTTTCACCTTCTATCACACGTGCGAAAATCAACGAGTTCAACAGTACAGTATTTATTATGAGAAAATACAGTTGTACCTTATCAAGCTGGTCGTTTTCGTGCCACTCAGCCGGACGTTCAGTGGGAATTTGTAAGATGTAAACATAAAGAAAGACCTATTTGACAATAAACATAAGTTTCAGAAGTAGTCTACTGGCAGCAGCGGACTGAGGTCGGCGTGAAAAAACGGCACGTCCGGGGGGGGGGAACCTTAATCACACAAAATGTCTACAGAAATGTGGCCACCGAAGGGCGTTTATCACGCTAAACGAAGCGAAAGTAAAAAACTTGGACTGTATTTAGTATCGATGCTGTGGTCCACGGGCATGACACCCGCTTTAGAAGGAGATAAGTCGCCGGTTTGAGTCCGGGCAGTAGCAACTTTTCGCCTTTTTGTTTTGTGCGTCACGGGGGGGGGATTATCGGCCTAAGGCTCAATGTGCCACTGCCTGTTAATGACGCCTATGAAGTGGCGTGTTGACTGTCGAATGTTTTGGACAGTACCCCCCCCCCCCCAGCAAAAAATACGCATAGAATACTCCCCCATCTGAGATCGTTAGGCAACCACTGAGACGGAACATACGTATTCATTTCTAGTCGTCATGTCGAGATCGTAAGCGGTGGCCTGGACGAAAATATGGAAATAAAATTACAGTGAAACTAAAGGAAGCACTGAAGGTGTGCGGGTACCAGTTGTCGCAGCGGTTGATGCAAGGTTTCGCATATGATGACTGTGAAAGAAACAGCAAAAAAAACAATGTATAACCAAAATTCGTCATCGTCATCGTCATGATTAGTGTTCAGCAATACTTTGAAGGGAATTATCTAGAAGTTAGTCTTTCAAACATTTTTTACAGCACTACAAAATTTGCTGAAACGCTCATTAAAAACGTTTTCGCAATTGTCTGTTGTAATATATGTCTTAGAAAACATTGCTGAAAGCATGATTTCTAAATACATTCATCCCGTTAAATTTAGTTTTAGAATGTTCTGCAAGGAATGAGTGTGTGCTTTTTCGTTACTTCGTGAATGGTTTGCTGCTCTGTATAGAGCCAAGATGAATGTCTGCGGCTTCTCCTCTACGGTTGAGTCCATTCTCACGAACATAAAGTCAATACCGCGAGAACGTTTATGGAGAGCAGTCAGTAGACTCGTCGAGCGACCTTGAATCCTGCCTGCGTCCGCGGAGCCAGAATTTAAGTCTAGGATTAACGCGACCGAGTGCCACTTGACATGATCCAAAAGTGCAACGAGGGATACGCCGGCGTCCCAAACGGTACCAGGAATAACGGTCATCATCGTCGGATAGCGGCCACCTTGAGCAGGCCTTGCACCGCTACAATTAAAGAACGTTATCACGTGCCTTTCAGCACGAACAAGAAACGCTTCCATTTTCCGGTTTAGCATACCAAGAAATCACAAGACTGTTATCCTCTGAAGAACAGACAAACAGCGTTTATGTAATTTTCTTAACGTGTTATTCTCCGATTGAACGATAAAAGTTCAAACACATTCTCATCCCATTAAACGATAAAATTAGTGTCGAAGGCTTTGCTTGGGTTGGTTCAATTTGGGCTGGGTTATCAAGGATTAATCTCAGCTCGAGCAAAATCTCCGATTGTCGGATATAAAAGAGGACACAGCACTGCCGAAGAAAACATACTTTAGGCAATGCATCAGTTAGTATGGAATCGGCCTACTTAAATATTTATCGCTGTATTATGTGAATCGTAATGGTTCCCTGCAACCTGATTAACACAACCTTCTTCAATTTACCGGTAGGCCTGGTAAAGTTTTATTTTCGTCTAAACCGTAGAACAGAATTAATTAGCAAACACCCCATCTTTCCAATCGCAACTACAGAGGTTAAATAACTTAATGGTACTCAGTTTTTAATTAATTCCCACGTGCACAATTTCACTTCGAAGTTTTCAAAACATGCTCGATTTGAAACCCCTGCCTCTTTATCAGAAGTTTACACGTTTCGGTTAAGATCGCAAAGTGTTATTAATTTTACTTTGGTCTAAAGTCGACCACACCTTTTGCATAACCCGTTTCAAACCTGCCACTGTAGTGGCAGCGTGGGCAAACAATTTCCACTTAAACAGACCATTCACACAAAAATCCATGGGGGCCAGGTCAGGGCTATTGCCCATCCAGTGCTCTTTCGGAATAAACTTGATTCCGGAATTGCGAAGCCATTCTTGTTTGATTCCGGAAGAGTGCGCTGGAGCACTGTCATGGTGGAAGACGACCTTGTTAATAAGCTCTCCCGGAAATAGTTTCCGAATGTCGTTCTTGAAAAGCGGCTTCAAAACATGTTGGATGTAGTACTCACTGTTGATTTCGCTCCGGGTTCGACGAAGCGGATTGCGGTTTTTCCACGAGAGCAAACGCCGGCCACAAACATGACGCCCTTGAGGTGAGATTCCTTCCAGAATTTGGTTCAACTTTCCGGACTCCGTTCTCCCCGAAACTCATAATAAATCTTCCGGATCCCGTTAAAGTCAGTCAGATACACTCAGGCCTCATCAATGGTGATAACATTTTTCCACTTCCAGCCGTTGATGTAGCGCAGGAACCTCGAGCCTCGGTCCAGCCGTTGTTTAGCCTGCTTGTTCGACAGGGCATGAACACGGCACTTTTTTTTGCACCTTCCCCTCCAAATCCTGGTTAATGACGCAAGCAATAGTTGTAGCCGACACACCGTACTTCAAGGATAACGCAGGACGAGTCAGTGAATTCGGTCCTGAAATGTCTTTTTCAATGGCAGCCACCAGACTAGGAGTTCGGAGTTTCGGGGAGCCATGGGGTTTCATCAACAACGATGCAGTATCACTTCCGGCTTCCTTGTTGATATTTTTCCTGATGAGATTAGATACTGCTCTCTGAGAAACAACGATATTCCTGACCTTCAATGCTTCTACAATTTTTCTGGATGAATATTTCAAACTGACCAATGTCAAAATAGACTCCCTCAGACCCAAATCTAGTTTGCGACCTATCTTTGCATCTAAATGAGACAAGAAATATATCACACATGTGAAATTGAGTGGAGCACGTGTTGGGTTTATGAGATTTGGAAATCAGATAAGGCGCCCTGTACAGGTGTGAACATGAGTCACTAAGCACCATCAAGTTGTTTAACCTCTGTACGGTAAAGTGTTTATTTTGGTCTTCACAATTTCGACGAAGGTCTTCTCCCGTTGAATTTCTGCTTTCTGCTCCTTTGACTTCCGGATTACTATCTCATTAATTAATATAAAATTCACAACAAAATCCGGGTAACGAATTGAACTGAACTGAACTGAACTGAACTGAATTTCCTACGACTATATTCTACTCGGACTTAAATATATAAGGTCATCTGGGTGAAAGCCTTTCATCTAAATTTCACATTTTTTTATTCTAATGAATAAATGGATACAATATCCGTACCAGTCTGGTGCAGTGTATGTTTGGCAAAGGATGATTTATTTAGAAAGGAGCATCTTAAGTAATTGATCTCCCAAAAATCAATCAGTGAGTGCTTTACTCACAACCCGAGACAATCTGTTGTTCTGCTCAGGATTATGTTTACAACTATTTTAATTATCAATAGCGATGCCCATGGCAAGCTATGGCCCTCTCGGAAGTAACCTATTCTGACATCCTCCGGATGACCGTCGAATCCAGGAAAGCTGGCAGTTGTCACCCTATAATTTGTTATTTTTTAAATGTATTTCAAACAGAGAATTCAGTTGCTCGTACAAACCGCACTTAAAAAGAAAGCCCGTTCGCTAAAGCCGTTGTCATAAATATGCCTTTTTAACATGGTCTATCACCCGTGGTGATAAATCCTATAAATTTATAACCCAAATAAAGCTAAAACTGCAAAGTTTTCGCTATTGTTTAAAATTATACAGCGTCAGACAAATCATAAAAACAAAACAACTATTGGCCCAGTTTAATCAATTCGTCTAAACCTCTCCGCAAGCTTTTATTAGTTTTCTCAATCCAATTTGGCGATTTGTCTCGTGTCTCAAGTGGCCTTAGCACAAAAGACTGCCGAATTTCATATTTTGGAAGCCTTATTAACTTTCGGAATAAACACCATGATAAAATTGCGTTAAAAAATGGATGATCTTAACAATTTTCAAAAATATTTTTTTGATTCTTTGGGAGAATTGGTATCCTTTTATGAAAGCTCTCAAAATAGTTTTAAACCAAGTGGCACTGATACCGACTTGGCACTTGTGATAGCAAAGAATATTAAAAATGGAGATTTAATTAGTTTTGGTTGTCAGGTCGAGACCATTACACCTGCCCGAAAAACAACAAGCTATTTCGCAATTATTCAAATCTTAATTCAAACGAACTAACTCGCCGTGGTCAGCCGTCAGATAGGTAGCAGAATATTTCTGCCTAAGAAATAATAAACATCAGCGTGCAGGGCGAATTATATACTGAGCAATAGGAGAAAAAGATGTAGTTATATCGTCACATTAAAGTAGAATACGTTGATGTTACGTAACACGTGACCTCGATCACGATTTTGCACGATTTTATCCATTCTGCTTATCGGCGTTTAATATGACAGTTTGCTCGGTTGTTCGCGCCTCCGTCGCACGTGCGTAAGCGCCCACGAATTCATTGATGGAAGGGCCCTCGAAGCCGGGTGTACAAGACTCGGTGTATAGTCCCACGTCAACCGTTGTCACTGTAATGGCATTATTCTCGAACAGCTGCGGATACTTTTTCCTCATATCCTCCAGTGCGGTAACGTACGCCGGGCTGGTGATCATAGCGGTGATTGACGAGGACAGGGTGGAGGTCGTTGTAATTAGATGCAAACGACCGTAGCAAACCGGTAAGGCAACTAATGTGAAAATGACGAAACAACAGAAAATAACAACCATGATGCGCGCGTTTGACTCAAACATTGTGTCCACGTTGGTTTTCACCTATAATGGTTTACAGAGTCCGAAAATTACTATGTCAATAACGTTTTAATGGAGTACAGATCGCGTCATCGAAATGACCGGAGGGACTCATCGGGCCTATATTGCTAAACGTGGTTGAAAAATATAGAAAGGGCTATGCTCATAACCCATGCATAATTTAGCAAGATTAAAACCTGCGTACAACCTTTTCAATAAGCTCAGGGATGTCCATAACCTTTACCGCCAACAGCAACGCCCGTGTCAAAAAATGACATTAATTTCGAACCCTAACTGAAATCCTTTATGGTTTCGAAACGGTGCCACAGTACGCTACAATTTGTTTGCTCATATCAAAATGAATTCATTATTTCATCCCAAAATAGGATTCAAAAACAGATACTATTTCGGACTGAGCCGCACTTGGTTGTCCAATGGTCAGTCTTCTCAAAATGCTGCGTCCTTGACCGCAGAATCATTGGGGATCATTTGGCATCACCAATCGGCATCTACGGGTCAGAAAAGATAGAAAAAAATAATCTGCCGGGTACGGAACGGCGCCCTTCTCAACAAAGCACATACCGGTAATCTAACAGAGACTCACAATAATTGTAACATTCAAATTCACAATGAGGAAGATACTATGACTACCAAAACAATTGGCAAATGGTCAGTTGGCACTGTACTCGTCCTTTACCAACACAATAAGTATTTTTTATCTCTGTGCTTAACAAAACTGAAATTGAAATCGATGAGTTTTTCGCCATTTCCAGCCGTTTCCGAGCTTACTCTGGAAAAACGTTTAAATCCCAATGAAATTGACATCATAAATGGTACTCCGTTTCGTAATCTTTTACTTTAGGGACTAAAAAAGGGTTACAAGCGGCCTTATTAACAACATGGGACGGTATTTAAGATAGTAAATGTAACCGTTATCGGTTGAACTGTATTTCTGATAGTATTATTCGGGAGGGACGGTGCGATATTACATTGGTCTATAGCAACAATTGCCTTTTTCGAGAACGATATGCCCCGAAAGCTCATCCGGTACAAATGATAATGCTTATGGGAGGGGAGGTAATTTCGGCAGCCATTGAAAGGGCTCGGCATGCTTATGAGGCTGTCCATCAGTGCTCGATGATCACACAGTCTGACAGAGGACTTGAGCGCAAGTAACTGTCGTTCATGTATTTATGGAAATGTTTTACACTGAACCGGATTGAGTTTGCTGTCATACTGGGAGTACAGTATTCTGGCAAAAAAGATTGAGATCCGAGAGGGGCACTGGCATTCAATTCCTTGTTAGTTTAGGAAACTGCTCGTACCCCCGAAGTCGATCTGCATTTCCAGGGATTGCTTGTTGATGTCGTGGTACTGGTATACTGTATACTCAAACAACATGAAGATGTGATTGAGAAATTAAGAAAAAACATTCAGAACAGTTTAGTACTACAACGGTCTGCGATGCTGCTACTGCCCACGCCATGTTTCGTCAGACAGCTTTCTTTGCATTAATAATAGCCAAAGCACCATCCAGTGCCGCGGCAGACGATCGATCAATTGGCTTCCTCATTAAACAACTAGCTACTAGAAGGCTTAATCTTGAATCAAGCTTCGACATAGCAACTGATTGGTCGGGATAAGCACCTTTTTTCACGTCATTCAAGAATCTCGCGGGAAATGTATGATCCACTGCCAGTGCGGCTCCGTCGACTGTTTTGAATCTGATGTTGCCTTGTCCTACCATTTCTAACACCGTGCAACCCACACTCCAAATGTCGCTAGTTCTCCCAATTCCCGTTTCAATACCCTCGTCCCCTTCTGCAACTCCGTGAATAGAATAACTTAGCATTTCCGGCGACATGTGGAACAGTTTACCCTGCGCAATATTCAAACCACCCTTCAACGTCCTGCTGTTGGGCATAAGGTAAAAGCTGTCCATGTCACCCAGCTTGCAGGTTGCTTTGTCGACGGTCAAAAAGATGTTCATACCGTCGATGTCACCGTGGAAGATGGGCCGCGGGCGTTGATGTAAGAATCGCACGGCTGACACTATTTGTGTAAAATATTCCGAAATGGTCTTCGCATCCAGCAGTTTTTCTTTACAGTAATCTCTTAATGAACCGCCTAAAATGCACAGGAAAAAAGCTCTTTAGTTGGATCACCAGAACAAGAGGAGGATTCCAAGGCAGGGTCTCATTTAGGGTCCTCACAAATCGTCATTTAAGACAAGAGGCCGAGTTTTGGATACAATTTTTGAAAGAAATGTCTTTTGACTGTTTTGCCCACCCCCGAGCCCTTACCATAAGGGATCCTTGTTCCAACTTGTAAGGACCCTAAATGAGACCCTGGTCCCCGGGGTTACTCTACCTGCGCAATACTCCATAATCAGTGCGTCTTGATTAGTTCGCCCGCGAATTCCATAGGGATCAACATTGATTTGACCGAGGGCAACGTACTTGACTATATTGGGATGATTCAAGCCCAATAGCGTACACCATTTTTCGGGTATGTCCCTCACGTCTTGGGGGCTATTAAAGATTTTCAAGGCGCAAATATTGCTCCGCTTGGACCACTCTGTGCCCGTACTCCATTTCAGGGTGGCTGAGTAAACACATCCAAAGGAACCCTGCCCGAGGAAGATTACCGAGGAAGGATGCCAATGGAAAAACAAATCCTGCGCCGCGGAACCAATGACGATGGAGTGAGTGAAACAAGATATCTCTTGGACGATTAAATCGTACAGAGCGCGAGCGGTTGTCTCTCGATCAAAACACCTTTTACACAGATCACGGATGAAGTCGGGAGTCCCGTTGGGAATAACTGGATGACTACCGTCTTTAATTTCGGTCTGCATATGTCCCTGCGTTAGTACGTCGACGATAACACAACCCAAACTCCATGTGTCATGCCAAAATCTACATATTGGCAGCTCTTTACTGCTGCATAGAAGATGATCAACAAAACCGGGCAGAAGATCTGGGTGTCGGAACTCATAAACGCGTTGAACCGTAGGGCCGTTTTCATCCGTGCTTGACGCGCTGTGATAAGAGGAGAAGTTTAGCCAGTCGACAATTTTCACACAGCCCTGCTCCAGGTTGACCATAATGCTTTCGCTTCTCAGAACATTTATTGTCCATCCCTCGTTGTGGAGGTATTTCATGGCATCCAGCAATTGTAGCGTGAAACCAATTATTTCGTCTGCGTCCAGTTTTTTGTTTCGGGATAAGTCATGGAGCGACGTTTCCATTGCGCCTAGCAAGAGAACGTTCTTTTTACAAGCAAATTTGAACGGCTTAAAATAGTCTTATTACAGTATTTATTATAGTAGTATAATTTTCAGCGGGGCCTATTTTGTTCGTCTTTGAGGGCTGGTTCATTCACTGCTATTACCGTTAGGCTCGGTACACTAAATCATCTATTTCGGTTATAAAGTAATTAGGATTAGGCCAACAAGAGGGGTGGTAAGGAATAGGACGGATTCTTTGTACTAAACTCAGAGACTCGTTTCGGCCCTTACAGGTCGGACCCCTCACGGTAAGGCTAGGAGATAGGCAAAGGACAAAATGCAGTTTTTTGTCAAGATTAAACCCAAAATTCGGCCTCTTGTCCCTGATATTTTGAAACTGTGGGGGTGTGAGGGTCTGATCTCAGTGGGTTCACTGGAATTTCAAACCATTTTCAAAAAATGATGGCATGAGGGATCCTAGTTCCGACCTGTAAGGACCCCAAACGAGCCTCTAACTGCAGGTACTTCAGCGTTACCTGCAGTCGCCCAGGGCTCCATCAAGGCGTGCCACCGTCCAACCCCATCTTCGCCCGATACTGTTAGCATAGGATCGTCACATCCAAGGGCGTAATACCCCAGGAGGTGCTTGTGGGTGACTTTCGTAGCACGGGCAGCAGTTGTCCGCAGAAGATCGGTCTCGCCTTGCGTTCCCTCTCGGCGGTCGTGTCGGGTAGCAAAAACAGCCTGGCGTCCTCTAATGTCCATATTTGGTGCGAAGGCGCCATCCCACGTCACGCACTTGGCCAAGCTCCTTATATGATCGAACAGTCGCCAGAACAGCCTATCTTTATTCTCCGAACTTTGCTCCCGTATTATCCTCAAGGTTACCTGATGCGGTTCCCCGGTTTCCCTGCTGTTGGGATCAACTGAATTTGTTTCTGGGAAGGCAAGAATAATTTGTTTGTCATTGCAGCTGACCAGCTGAAACCACGAAGGAGCCGTCATGCTGGGCTCAGAGTTCATATCTGCGAAGCAATCCCAAAAACGCTAGGAACATTAGACACAAATCTTCATTGTTCAGTACACTCGAGAATGTCGTGGGAAGACTTGTATAGCGAAGCATTAAATATCCATGTGCGCTATTCGACAACGGCATCAATTCCACGTCGATATTTCGTCGCACGAACTTGGAGCAAATACAAGTTGGAGTTATTATCAGGTTCCACTGTTTGCACAGCAAAGCTGAATAACCAGGCTTTCGTCCTTACCTGGCCACGGTTCACATGGAACTTTTCTTCGGTTGCAAACAAGGTAGAGAATTTACCATCTGCTCACCTTTGAGCTCATCTGGGCAAGAACGAAGATTTTCTCTTCTGATCGGTAGGATTTCCCCCACATCGGTATGATATGATCTGTCCGTATATCATGATTTTACATTGGGGTCTCGGGCCAGAAATATGAAAGATACTGACTTCCCACGCCACTATGTGCCATGGGCTGAGCATCGTTGATTGATTGATCAGCAAGTGTATATTTCTTTTTATCCCAATCAATATTATCCAGAACGCACACTTATTTTTTAAATTTGCTAGAAGACTTCTGCAAAATATGAACAATAAATGGACAATTTTCCGACCGAGAGAAACACTGTGAAAAAATTAAATTGAAAAAGAGAGCAGTGGCGCCACCAACACGGTCCGAATTCTGATTATTGCTGCAGCGCTGTTTTGTCTTTCTTTTTCCGGACTTGTTAATCAGTATTTCCTGTTCCACTCGCAACAATGTTTTAAATTAAGTTTCGATTAATTTTTTTGGATTGGCTGAAGGCTTCTAGTAAATTAAAAAAGAAGTTTGCATTCTGAAAAATATTGGTGGGAAAACAAACTTAAATTTAATAATGAATCAATCAATCAAGCCCGGGCCCGTAGCACAAAGTGGGGCAGGTAGTTATTTTCTACCTTGCTTTTTTCTGAAACCGTAGATATGATTTCCAGCACGAAATCCTAATGCAAAATTATGATACATGGAGAGTTATCTGTGAAAAAATTTACGCCAATCGGTAGGGAAAATCCCCGCTTTACTTAAGTCCGTGGCAACCTGTCCGCGGGAAAATACGGGTTGATTTACGTTGAACATTATTATACATGCAACTAAAGTGAATCATCGGCCCAGATAAAATGGACGACACCCTACAGATTTTGCTAAAGATGAATAGAACACACACATGCGCGGGATGATGGTGAATGCCCCAAGTTACTAAACGGCAAAAATCAAACTGTTTAAATGATATAAATTGCAACAAAAGCAAGACAACGCTCTTGGTCAGCCAATTATGCTACTCAAAACGTGTGCCTCAATGGCCGCCCGTGAAACTCGAGTCAGCAATGCCTCGAGTACCATTGCGGTTGGACGTGCTGATGGATCTTTGATCAAACACCAAGCTACCAGAAGGTTCATATTTGAACTAAGCCTGGATTCCGCAATGGATTGATCGGGATGCGCTCCGCTGTTAACCTGCTGCAGGAAGGTTTTTGGCTTTATTGCTTCCACTTTCAGGTTGGTTTGGTCATGTTTGAATGAAACCATGCCCCTCCCCACCATTTCCAATACCGTGCATCCGATGCTCCAGATGTCACTCTCCTTCCCAATAATTTTCAGCGAGGTGTCATCTTCATCCTTGGCACCGAAGAAGTATTCTAACATTTCCGGTGAGAGATGTTGAAGTGTCCCGTCGTTCATCTTCTTTTCCGTCAGCAAAAGCGAGAAGTTTTCCAAATCACCAAGCTTACAGATTGTTGTGTTTTCAGTCAAGAAGATACTATCGCCTTTTATATCACCATGAAAAATGGAAATTGTTCCTTCATGTAAGTACTGTACTCCAGCTACAATTTGTCGGAAGTAGTTCAAAACCTGGTTTTCATCAAGTTGCTTCTCCCTGCATAAAGCATTTAGCGTTCCTCCTGCAACATAAAATTATTCAGATTAGCTTAGATTGAAAAGACGTTACAAGAGTGTACCAGCACAATACTCCATGAGCAAAGCAACTTGAGGACCCGGGTAAATAAAACGTCCGTTCTGGACGCCATGTAGTTGACCGATTGCTGTGTATTTTATTATGGAAGGGTGACTCGGAGATAGGAGTTTGGCTTGCTGGTCATCCGCGATTGTTGTACTCCGAAGAACTTTTATAGCAAATAGGTCCCGGCTCTCGTCGAGAGATAAATCAGCATTCTCTGATACTATCACAACAAAAACTTGTCCATATCTGCCGGCTCCAATTATCCGATGCCATTCGAAGTACAGTGTCCGTACCGTTGAGTCACGGAACTTTGAATAAGCTAAACACGACCGAAGACCAGTGATGGGAAGATACCATGGTTGGGCTCTCAGGAGAAAGTCTGTGAGCGCCTTGGCGGTCAGCTGATATTTTGGGTCTCGTTCAAAACATTTTTGACAGAATATTCGTAGGATGTCTGGTGCTGCGTCAGGGATGACTGGATAACCTCCAGCTTTCATCATAGCTTCCCATTCTTCAAGGTTGTCTTCACGGTCATACATCCCCAGGGAGCCATGTTTATCGGCAAACTGAATATCATCATGTGTCAGCATTTGAAGAACAGTGCAGCCCAACCTCCAGATGTCCCACCTGTACAATCGTGATCCAATGATTTCATTTTTGGTGCGTATATTCACAGATACATGCATCCGTAGATCCATGCTATACATTAGATCAATCAGGTCTGGATGGAGAAACTCCAGTGTGTAACCAGGCCAAAAGAAGTGTACGTAGTAAGGGAGTATATTCAGCCAGTCGACAATTTTTACGGCGCTACGGTCTCGATTGACCATTATATTATCAGTTGTTAGAGTAGTTAGTACACGCCCTTGACTGTGGAGGTTATCCACCGCTTCAAGCAGTTGTAAGGTATATCGAATGATTTGATCCTCTTTCAGTATGTTCGTGCGTGTCAATTCCCAAAGCAATGTGACCGGTAAATCTGTTAAAGATGGCGGCATTTCTGATTAATTTTGTGCGCCAACTCGCGAGCACAATCGGCCACACCATTGCATATGTTGAGGTGTGAGTGGTTACGACGGTAGTGAAAACTTACATTCGTCTAACATCTCCAGTAGAAAGCACACTGCCAAATCATTTGACGAATTCGAAGAATGGGCGCGTGCTTGAAAATGAGCCGCATCGCTATATCCAAGCCCGTAATACCGAGTGAGATGCTTGTTTGTAACAATTGGTTGTCGAAAATCATTGACATAAGGGACAGATTTATCGAGACCCAATGCAATGAAAAATGCTCGACTTCCCGCAGCCATACCCGGAAGAAGGCCTTTTACGATTTCGACATGCCGGCCAAATCTCCACATATCTCCGAAACTTCCGAATAAACCCCAACCGCCAAAAATAAATTCCGTTTCCCTCTCATCATTCTTTGTCACTTTCAAGCAGATTCGAGGCTGGCTGTCGGGTGCATTTGTTGTTTTTTCATCAGAAATAGCATCACATAATCTTAAGATAATAAGCCCATCCTCACTGTTATATTCCACCACTTCAAACTCAGGTATTCTCACGCTTGTTTGGTCAGAACTCATGGCGAAAGGTTAAGGTTAAACCGCTATTTCAATCATACGACGCGTTACGCTATGGTATGGACTCAAGTCTGAATATTTCAAGCTTCAATCCACATTCGATGCTGCCGCATCGCCACGTCGCACAAACCGAAACACGCACCATACTCAAGACAATGATTAATCGTATCGCGTTCAGTCGACAGCAACACATTACGACAAACAATTCATATTTATCGCTTTGTGATAAAACAGCGGACTGGTCAGTCTGGGGGGGGGTGAAATCCGGCATACATATACACGCTGTGGCGTTCTTTCATGCGCTACCTACATTACATGTCGTGGAATTGATTCTTCTGCTTTAGAACTCATTTTATAAAGGATAAGTGCCAATCATATCAGACGAGCTGGTCAAACAAAGATAAGAACATTAAATAAATGATGCCTGACAAAATGGGCCGGCTGCGGATTGAGTAAATAAAAGCCTGTGAAATTCACGAAACCATTTGCAAGGCCATAATGATCACTCAAGAGTGAGAAGACTGTTGTTCATTGTCTCTGGTTCCACGAGGGACTGCGGTTGTTGCATTGCAGGCAAATACGTTTACCAACTATAAGAGGCGACTCGCAGACGTACTGATTCTCCGCAGAAATCATGCATGGGCCACTGCTCCAGGCACTGTTGTCCAAGCTTAAGAACTTTAAACATGCCGGTCGGGACTTAATTCCATTGGGCGGAGTTGGACCTTAAAACAATTGAATGTTTAACTCGCGACAGCGTTTTCTCAGTACCGTATGCTCGTGATCTCAAGGGACAGCTAAGCCCCGCATCCCTCGGTATGGCCCTGCACTCGATTGAACGTTCAATCTGATTCAATGTTCTCTGATTGGCTGATTTCGTATAGCTTACTCGTTGTGCTCGATTGATTGATTGTACAGTCGTACTTTCCCGTATATTTATCCCTAAAGTGTTAATTTGGTGAACGGCACCCAATAGGCACGGCCCGGGTTCGTTAAAATTTACGGGTAGGGCAGAAAAGTGTCCCTTGAGAATACGAGCATACGGTACTATGAACTATTTCCGACGATTGACGGACACGCCCTTGCTAAAACTTCAATGCACAAAACTGGACAGATGCATCAAAGTCCAGATGTGAAAACAGTGCATGTAGTTGTCAAACGGTATCGTAGTTTGTTATACTTGCATGCCTGCTGGCTTTCGTTTAGTAATATCCTAAGAGAAACTGAATACATGGTCACAGCTTTACTAAACAATTTAATGACTGACGAAAATGCATGACCTCCTGTTCCGCGGCGCTGTAAGTCTCCACCAAGGCCATCCCATCCCTGTGGCAAAGGAATGCTGCTGTTCTCCATTCCTTTGCCCCGCTACGTATTTATCATTCACAATTTATTTGCAAACCATAAAGGGTCTTCCAATGTTCGCTGAATTATGTCTAGGTCTATATCTATATCGGTGCATGTGCCTGTGCTTGTGTCTGTGCCAGTCTCTGTAACTGAGTCTGTAACTGCGCATGTGTCTGTGACTACCGGTATGTCTCTATATCTGCGTGCATGTATTTGTGTTTGTATCTGGGTCTGGTTGTGTTTCTGTCTATGTCTACGTCTGCCTCAATTACAATGCTTATGGCTTTGTCTCTTCTGCGTATTTGTCCGTATATTTACATGTGTCTGTACCTGTAACAGTGTCTCTATCTATCGTTGTTTCCCTGCCTGTGATACATTGTCTGCGTGTGTGTGTGTGTGTGTGTGTGTGTGTGTGTGTGTGTGTGTGTGTGTGTGTGTGTCTGCGTCTGTCTTTGTGTCTGTAGCTGCATCTGTGTCTATGTCTGTTATTGTGTCTGTGTTTTTGTTTATGCCTGTATCTGGCAGACACAGGCAGACAGACAGACAGACAGACAGACAAACAGGTGCGCACGCAGACAACGATAAACCAGGCGCCATGGTTTGACAGTACCAATAGAATCAAAATAGCTGCGTACAAATTACCCCACAGCGTTGTGATATGAACTTCCAGCATGGAGGAGAAGATGATCGATAGTTTCTGTAAGTGTATGAGGATGGACGCTGCCAAATATTGATCGCAAATTTATTGGTTTGTGCGACATCGCGGAGGTCTGGTGGTCATCTGTGCACAAAATATTGATGCAGAGTGTCGCCAGCCCGTACGATTTAACCCACTGTGCGAGGCTATTTACTGCACGATGTGAGAAAACTACCAGAACATTTTTGCTTTTTAGCGATCATCTTCGGCCATATAATGCAGACCCAGTAATTCAGCTAGCTATGATAACTGCCTTACGATTGAAACAAATTTTTACGTGTTTTTGCATTTATATCTATACTTGTTGCCAAAATAACTTGCCTAACTGATGGATGAGATTAAAGGGAACTCGTTTTCACGACTGCCGAGGTTAAGTTGGACGAACTGGCATCGGCAAATTGACTGGTTAAACGCAACATTGCTCACTCTAACTCCGGTATCTTCCATCGTCGGGGCATTTTATGTCAAGCTGCGATGGGAAACTCTTGTTTTCAGCATGGTCTATTACGCATTTACCGGTCTAGGTTAGTTCGAAACTGTCCGTGACAATGCGAGTCCCTGTGCCTTTTTTCTCAGGCGGATAATTCAATAGAGAACGCTTGGATTCTCCTGGTTTACATAACTTTTTGGCGATGATAATATTATCTACCTTAATTGTTTCTAATTAATTTCAACACAATTTCGATTACAGTATGTTTGTTAAACTGAAATGGCAAATCAATAACGTAAACAAACCCACATGTATTTTACTGCAATTTTATCATTCAACCTCAGCTAAGACTGATTATTTTAAAACGTTATTGAACATAATTTTGTTTAAATTAAATACGTTTAATTTGCATTATCTTCAATCAAGTATGAACTTAACTAAAACAACATCAATGAACAATATTCAAGCTATATTTAGTCGCACATATGAAATATCGTTATCTGATTGCTGCAGCAATTACTGCGGGCTACCATCGTCTGTGGTCGCACCGTTCTTTCAACGCCACCAAACCGCTCCAATACTACCTTGCCATCCTTGGAGCTGGCGGATTTATGGGATCAATCAAGTGGTGGTCTCAAGGCCATCGAGCTCATCACCGCTACACCGACACAGATTTGGACCCATACAACGCTCGGCGAGGCCTCTTTTGGTCTCATATGGGCTGGATGATGGTTAAACTCCCGGGAAAATTGGCCTTTGTGGACATGAGTGATTTGACACGGAATGAGGTCGTCATGTGGCAGCACCGAAACTTCATCCCACTAGCCATGTTTATGGCGTTCGCCGTACCGACCATTGTACCGTGGCTGCTGTGGGACGATCCCCTGGGTGGATTTACCTATGCCGGACTCATTCGCCTTTGCTTGCTTCACCATGTAATAAAAACAAAGACACGACAATACATATTCTTGCTCCATAATTAAATAACTAAACTTACTAATAAAGATTATTCAGGGAAAGTGCATACCTACTTTTAGCCAACGCGAGGTCTCGAAGATAAACGACATTTTTGTTATTGGAAAACTAACATTAAATTCAAATTAAGCCCAATTGTGCTGCAACTAAAAACGAGAAAAAAAATCAATTTAAATGAAATAAAAACAATAATATTTATCAATTAAATAAAACTAAATATTTTTACTGATCAATTAAATTCGACTAATTATTAAGTTTCTCAATTAAACGAAATGGTAAATATCGTAGGAAATATTCCGCTAAACGGAGCAACAAGTGCGGAAAGAAAGTCCTAGTTAAACTATCACAAGTTTCGGAATGCCTAATTATTGTCTTATGTCTCGGCAGTGTGACAATTATCGCCACATTCAAATTCCATATTTCTAGGCGACATTTTGCGTCAACTCTCTGGCCCATTATCTGGGAGAAGCATCCTACGATGAGAAGCATACTCCGCGGGATCATTATTTTACCGCACTGCTGACGGGTGGCGAGGGTAACCATAACTTCCATCACCAGTTTCCCATGGATTATCGCAACGCCATCCGATGGTATCAATACGACCCGACAAAGATTTTGATCCGATTATTTGAGCTACTTGGCCTGGCTAGTCACCTAAAGGTTAAATTTAGATATTGAAATATTCTCAAAAAATGTTCGTTTCTTGAAATGGTATTACTACTCCTTTTTAGTTGTTTCCTGACAACGAGATCCGTAAAGGCCAGCTAACTATGGAGCTCAAGAGACTACGGAAAAGTCAAGAGGCCGTTAATTGGCCTCCAGAATCGGAGGATCTTCCGGTTATCTCTTGGGCCAGCTGTAGGTCATTTCGCTTTTCACTGCGCAAAAAAAAGCGCGTGGGTAAAATTTAAAAGTTAATTTTTTCATTCCGTGATTATTAGTTGTGGAACAATCAAGCACTCGCTCACTCGTCCTCATTGCTGGCTTCATCCATGACGTCACAGACTTCTTGGATGACCATCCCGGAGGCAGGAAGCTGCTGTTATCGTATACCGGGAAAGATGCCACTGCCGCGTTTTTCGGTGGCGTTTACGACCATTCAAATGCGGCTCATAATGTAAGCTAGCATATTCAGGGAAAGACATAAACAATCTAACAGTTGTTGAATAAAATATAAAAATAATAATTTAAATACCCAAATAATATTATGGCAATGCAAATATTGAAAATCGGAGTCACCATTGCCTTTTTTCTTGTTGAAATGGTTTTTATAATAAAGGATTTTCAACCCTTCATTTTTTGGCATCATGTCCGTGTGCTGAAAATACAGTTTTCAAATACTAATATCCTATTTTTGTTCCAGCTGCTTGCAATGAAACGTGTCGGAGTCCTGCTTGGTGGACAGCCGAATGGATTGGATGAAAGACGCGTTCCGCCATCGCAACGGTTGAGAATTGTCACTTTTGATGGGCGAGAAGAATTCGAACATAACGAGAAACCGGAATAAATATGCGCTTTCTTGTTTTTCTTTTGTTTCCGGCTAGCCATTAGTGCTCCTTGATGCTAGTAAAAGAGCTACATCATCTCTCGGTAAAGAGGTTCGGTCCACTAATTTGGGAAGATTTTCAAAGGGTAAATTCAGAATCGCCCCTCACCATTGTTTTTAAGTAGTCCCATATTTATGATGAAATTCTTTTTACTTCGCCGTTGTGGTAGTAAAGCATTTTTTGGCGGAATTTCAGGATTTCAAATTACTACACAAAAGTTGCATTGTAAATTTGTGTATTGATTGATTGATTGGTCTAGCTCTTATTCATGGCAATTAATTGATTGAGTGTGCTGATGTAAAGGTTAGATTAATCGACTGATTTTTGTTCAACGAGAAATTTTACTTGGCGACTTGACGACAGAAAATTTGTAAAACTTAAAAAACCCTTAGTCGATAGGATGGAGAACAGAAACAATTCCGAAGCAGCAACGCAGGCCGATCCTAAAACCGTGAAGCTGACTTAGAAGATGATTTTTTAGCTCTTCTTCCGCATCTGTGATTTCCGCTTTGCGCGCGCAGTTCTTTTGTATTCTTCAAGTAGCAAATAAATCACGTTCAAGGGATTGACGTATAACAGTCTTTATTTAGTGATAGTTGATGATTTGGGAAATTAAAAATGTAATTCAAAGCACTGCTCGTTAACAAGGTAAATAGTCAATCAAATGAAAATGCGCCAAAGCTGATTCAATCAAGCAAGTAATTCATCGTAATCTAGAACTCTGGCCGATCAATCAATCAGTAAGTCAATTTCACACAAGGTGCGTAAGACCTTTCAATCAATTAATCAATCAATTGCACTGAAGGGGTGCAAGACTAATCAATCAATCACCGATTGATTTGCAGTGGAACTTTTGTACTGTACTAATAATTTAAAACATTGAAATTCCGCCAGCAAAAATTCTGTGATACCACAGAAGCAAAATGTATTTTTTTCTGCATCATAAATATCTGAAAAAAGTATTGTGGAGGGGGGGCGATTCTAAATTTTTCCTTTGAAAATCATTCCAAATGAGACGAGAAGTTATTTGAAATTATCAAAAGTTATTTCTTACAAGCAACCGCAACGTCTGAATAGCTTTGAGTCATCATTAAAGTCCACGCATATCCGTAGTTTCCCGCTTTGCGTAGAATGTCCCACCCCCCTCATTCCCAACCCAACCGAAGCCCGAAACGATCCAAAATTGACTGCTATTTATTTTTGTTGTTTATTACTTTTAACGATTGTGTCTCCAGAAGCTAGGCTTAACTCACATGCTATCAGTTAATAAAAGACCGCTGAATGGTATGTTCTTACTGGTAGGATGAACTTCTACCATACAGTACTTCTTCGAATAGCTCTTAAAATTTCTGCGAAACAATCTCCACTGTAGTGTAATTGACTGCTCAAGGATCTGAACCGGCCACGCTTCTGTCTTTATTCCAATTCCAACGTTGCCTTTCATTAAAGTTTAATCGGGTTGGGTAACCGAACACTGGCCTTACGGTAGCTCATTTTGAATCGCGCATTACACTGATCTCGCGCAGTCAGCACGCTTTGCTCCGTCGTCGGAACGTTTTCATAATCGTCAAGCGAGCCGATCGCATTTCCTATTCATTTCTTCATTTCACAAAACATCGACTATCAAAGCCGGTTCCATGTTGTTCTACCATGCGTCCTTCCTCGGAGCTCTCCATCGTGGTCGCTGTTTTATTTAGCCTCCTCAACGTATTCTTTCTCTACTCGCTCTTCCAAGCTCAACCCGCTCTCTTGTCTAACTCAGAAAAGTCTCTCGCATCAATTAAGTTAATAAACGATATCGGCTCGCAGAACGTCCTTTTGTTTTGGACGAATTGTTTGATTGGCCTCAACAGTTCCTACGTTTTCAACGACAGCGATCAATATTTTGTTCATAATTGTAACGGAGTCGACTATATCTGGACCAACGACCGTGCCCTCGCTAATCTCAGTTCCGTTGTGATATTTTGCGATCTGAATTTAAATGATCTACCAGCGGGGAAAAATTCCGGTCAGTTTTACGTTCAACTCGGCCCCCAACCCTTTCAGCATTCTTCCACAGCCGTACCCTTGCCGGATTTCTTCAATTCGACCTTGACATACACGGTCGAATCAGACGATTGCGTGCCGTATAATAGGCTTCAGTATTATTTTCCGACTGCCTTGACGTCCAGCCGGCAGTTCGACGAGATCTGGGCGAAAAAGTCGCGGAATGCGGCTGTAACCTTTGTGGATGATTGCAGCTCCATGCGGATGAGATACGTCCATGAACTGAGGAAGTACTATCCGGTGGATGTTTATGGGCGTTGTGAAAATTTAACATGGACACCGGACATACGCAACGAAGTGACGGCTTCGTATGAACCCGGCGAACGCGGCAGGATTACGTCTGAATATAAATTCTTCTTGGCTTTCGAAGAAAGGTAAGTGCACGATAAAAAATGCTGTACTGACAAGGGCTCAATTACCAGTGTACTGTAGCGACGCGATTCTAAGGTGCAACGCAAACTGCGTTTTCCGTATACATGGCCCCAGGTGTGCGTACAAAACCACCTACCCACTGAAATGCGGCTCATTCTTCAATCAAGCAACTTACCAACGGCCCGCATGCTTAGTGAGCTTCACAAATCTTCAATCAAGAAATCGATCAATCGAGAAAGCACGCTCTTGCGTAAGTCACCGGCGGAGGGTAGCCTCTCCGATTTTCTCCGCTCTAGCGAATTCTACAAACATATGTTGGTTATCAGGGGGCGGAGTTATGACTCGCAATGTGGCCGGTGTGTATTTTGAAAAAATGAATACTTTTGCCGCGGTGGAGAGAATCCATTAAATTTTTCCTTTATAACAGGATTCTCCACCATCTGCCGTGCTTTGAAAACTCATAAAATGGGACTTAGTTTTTAATTGATAATAAAATTAACGACAATTGGATTGATCGCTTGTAAATATGAAGGCAATTTTGGTAACGGTGACAGGCGGAATCGTTCCATCCAGGCTTTGCCATCATAATTACTTCATTTATCCGATTTTGAAAGGATATGTTAAAGAAAACTCCAACTCTGTTGCAGCATCTGTCTGGGCAGTTTCTCGTCGGACAGCCTTTTGGGATATCTGTCTGATACTGTTCCTGTCTTCCTGGGCGGAGCACACTATTCCACCATTTTTCCATTTCAGTCCTTCCTTAATGCCATGGACTTTCCCTCCGCCAAAGCGCTTGCCGAAGTGATGCACAGCGTGGGAGATGACAAAGAATCCTACTTCCGGTCCTTTATTTATCGGTGAGTATTGCGTACTACTACTTCCTGCCCTTACTAGCTACCCTGCAAAAAAGTTTTTATTAACGGACGAAAACAGTCCTTACATGAAATTGTTTGTATTATTACCGTGTGCTCGTAGGTTAGAAAAATCTCGGCAACATTTTCGCTTAAGCGATATCCTTTGCACAGTTTGTATGGGACTTCGTCAGAGATCTGCAATGCCCAAAGCCCATCACAACGATGGGATGGCTGAATGGTGGACTCGGAGGGATACCTTAGAAGAAAGGCCCGGGAGTGCCGGAACCGTGGCTCGGACTACCTTCAAGATTGATACGATTAGGTGGGTCCATTTATATGACTTGTACCTAATTGACAATTCTTTATCATTCTGACTCAGAACGTGACCAAAATAGCATTCGTGAGGGGGGGGGGGGATAATAAGGCTGCATGAAACACCCTTTGTTGCGAGTTAGTATATCATGAGAATATGATAAATTAAATCATTTCGTAATTTTTGTCGTTCTGTAACATTTTTCATAAATAAATTAATCAGCTGGTTCTTCTCTCTTGCCCGAAAATTTATTGACTATTTTTTTGGGGGCGGGGGGGGGAGGCAAGTTGTAAACGAAATAACAAAAATTTAGAAGCCAAGGTCAGTATAGCCTTAAACCAATTTTCGATCAAATTCTTTCAGGCGAAAACAGCAGTCGAAGAAACCCAATGCGATCGACAGTACGAATAAGTTTAATTCAACGGCTTGGCCGGTCGTGAACTGTCGTACACGCCCACGTCCTCAACATCCGTCTAAGGGGCAGAATCCAGCCCTGCAATCTTTTCCGGAGAAGAACAAAGATGAGGAAGGTGTTTTTTACAAGACAGTCGACCAAATGTCCCTTCCTAACCACATAATGACGGACATCACGTACAACCATTCCTTCCAACAGTTTTTTGAGAACATCCAGGTACGGTGAGACAGCAATTATCTAAGCATGTATCGAAACGAGCCCGTCTGCCTCATTGTCATCAGGAATTTGTCAGACTGATTGATTGACGGTCTGTCTGTCTTCCTGCCTGTCTATCTGTTTCTGAGTCTGTCTGCCTATCTTCCTGCCTGCCTATGTGTTTCTCTGTCTGTCTCTTTGACTCTCTGTCCGTGTCTTTGTCTCCTCGTTGTCTACTTTACTATCTGCAAGCCTATCCAATTCGTTCGTACATTTACAATGCAGATGATTACTAGTTCACCGCTTACGTTCTCCAGATTAGGGAAATCAGACGTCATTACCTTCTGAACTGTGACCGGCTATCCAGATGTGGAACACCGAAATCACTCAGTGTCATCATGAACGGTGGCTCGCACAGTGGCTTTGGATCCGTCCTCAACAATGCCCTCAACGCCTACATCATCGGTCGCGACCCCGGAGTGGATCGTACGTTCCAGCTTCTCGAAAATCGTTGTCATTCCGTCAACGCTCCTCTCAAGAAATTCTTCGACGATTTTGCTGTCCATTCGTCCTGTCCTCTTTTTACTACCATTGGAACGGACGAGGCAATAAACACCCTCGCCGCCGGGAACTTCTCCGTCAGATTGGACAACTCAACCCAACAATTTGTCTTCTCCGGAAGTGACCGAGCTTTTGTGGGTCATTTTGGGCCTCGTTTTTACGCCATCCGAACCGCAATTTCGGCTGTGGAGAAACAAAACGGAACTGCGAGCTTCTTCAGACGAAAGTCAGACATGACGCGCGCGCTGTGGAATCCAAAGCCGCATTTCAAGAAATTGTTGAAGGCTGTCTGGTCGAGGACTGTCGATCGCAGGCGCAAAAGGTATTAAAATGGTATTTTGAGTTCCGATCGATCTGTCTGTTTGCTTTTTGTAGACAGACAGTTTCCATAACATTACTTGAGAGGACAAAAATTATTTTGCTATTCATTTCGTTCATTCGAAATGGATACCGAAATTTAATAAAACAGAGGAAAGTAAAACTTTTTTTTTCCACTTTGAAAGAGGACAGCTGGCTTCGCTTGCGCGCAGCAAAAGTTCGCAAAGTCACGGCAGATTAACTAGCATTAGCAGAAAAATACTTTAACTTCTGACTTTGTTGACTGTTAATTAATTTACCTCGGAATTTTTCTGTTTTGACGAAAACGTTTCTAAAAATATTTTTAATTGCTTCCGCGGAAATCATAATATTAAAGTGAAAATAAAAACGAAAACTAGCGTTTTCAGTGTTTACTGCACCATTGTTCCATGAAACCAAGTATGTTACATAAACAATATTTTACCAAAAACATATTCCAACCTCTCCACAA
>LRSR01012991.1:0-11828 GCA_001579985.1 Hypsibius dujardini | reverse complement strand
TGAATTCGTAAATTTGCCATTGTTTCAAAACTGTTTAAACTCTTTAATTTAATTTTGCTCTTGGAAATTGCGTTTTTCCTCTTTTGATTTATAATTGTAGGTATGAAGATTTAGGTTCAATATCATTTTTTTTCTAGCAATTTAACTCCAATTGGAGCCGCGATTTGTCAAACTTTTTAACGAATTAATAAAGTTGCCATCGATTGAAAACTGTTCCACCCTTTTAATTTACTTGCGTATCCGTGTGACGTTATTTCTTGCTTGGTTTTTTTGCAGCCTTGGAAATTGCAAATGCTGTGCAGTGTATTGAGCAGGAAGAGGGGAACAGTAACAGCCAGACACTGGATAAAGAATCGGATTTGCAATCAGACGACGGTACGGAGCGTGGTGTTAAGATGGGATTCGTGCGTTGATTGTTTGATTGAGTTGATAATTATGCGCTGATTGGTTGATTGAGCTGTTAATGTGGGATTCGTGCGTTGATCGGTTGATTAGTTTATTGGGCTGTTAACGTGTGATTCGTGCGCTGATTGGTTGATTGAGCTGTTAATGTGGGATTCGTCCGTTGATCGGTTGATTGGTTGAGTGAGCTGTTAACGTGGGATTCGTACGTTGATTGTTTGATTGAGTTGGAGAGCTGATTGATTGATCGATCGGCCAATTATGCCGTTTTTATTATACGCTTTTGTTGATACTATTTTACTTAATTGTTATGGTTCTTGTAGGCAAGCAAAAATACCGACGCGATGGGGCCAGCACATCGCCCAACTCGGACGGTGGACCCGCGCCGAAGCGGCAAAAAACCTTCGTGGACTCCTCGGGATCGAACGACAATTAACCCACCTCCGCAGTCTCCCTCGGGAAACACTGGCGGTTTTTTCACGTCGATTTTCACGTTGTACTTTTTAAAACCGCCGATTACCCACCTCGACACACGGGAACTGGACTTTTGATCAACGGCTTCAGGGATTCCAAATATGCTACATCCTGTACCGCGTTCGCTCGCGTCGCCTCACTCTGCATCACATTCTTGTATTTAAAACGAAATGTTTCAAGGTGCGAAACCTTTGTCGTCCTCCTTTTTGCCCAGTTTAATCTGTAGGTTGCAAATGTGTGTCGGTGGACTAGTACTCCAGCTTTTTTTATCACTTCGTATGTTTCCCAGGTGGAATCGACTTTTTCGAAAAGCCTCTAGTGAATGTGTATCGAAATGGCGAAGGGAGGGAATTTACTTTTAGCGAATAAACGGAATCAGGCATATAGTATTGTGACTGGTTCCTCTGACGAAGTTTTTTCTAGATTATCGACCATAAAAGCAGTGACGTGGCGGCAAACAATAAACAGACAGCGAGAGGCAGGCAAACAAAGAGAGGGAGACTCACAGACAAACAGACAGACAGAGACAAGCCAGGCTAAAGAGACAGAAAGTCAGACAGAAGCAGAAAGATGAAAGCCAGGTTAAACAGACAGGTAAACAGATAGACAAACAGACACAGAGGCAGACAGATGTAAGCCTGATTAGATAGACAGGCACTCAGGCATGCAGACAGACAGACAGGCAGACAGAGGTACGCCAGGTTAAGCAGATGGGCAGGCAGGCAGGGTGACACTAAACACAGACAGTAATTAAAATCCATGGAGTGGATGGGTGCCTCCAGGTATCGTAATTACTTTCGATACAGAACACGATATTGACTTGGCAACCGGGAGTGTGTCTCCTCCATTTCTTTTGCCGAACATCTTGGTATGATGTCCCACAGGCTTAGTATTTCTCCATCTTGCTGTAGCTAAAAATGGCTTTAATTCCAAACATATCCCCCAAACTGTACGACGAACTGCGCGAGCACACTCTCATCCCCGGAACAACCGTCGACAAGCTCCGCGATGTCGTCCACTACGGTTCCGGCGACCCCGCTCGCTGGAAGTCCGGCTACAAAAAGGACTACCCTTACCACCAACCATCTGACTTGATCGTGCCTGACTCATTCGGACTGCGCCAGACCGGCGAAATCATCCTTCCATATGAGAACCAACCCTTCGCGGTGAGTCACTCAATTAACTCCTCAATGAACAAGTTTAAACTAACTAAGTTCAACTGATTTTTGGTTGGAGGTCTATTTAGTGCAGTTTTTGAAAAAATTCTTCCACAAAAATTTCAGCCACTAACGATACGTGCATGCGTTAAAAGTAAAGGAATCAAACTAGAAACCTACTTAGACTTTTTAGTCGCGGATCTTTTAGTTCTTAACATCTGAAGGAAACTTGAAGAAATGTTGGTTACAGTTCTACAATTACACTAGTGCAAACTAGTCAAAACTTTCAGCCAATAATTTTGTAAATTTTGGTTCTTAAATTTCTGAAGAATAAACTTCTAAAGTAGAAGTTTCTTAACTGTTTTTAAGCAACAACCAAAAAAACGTGAAAATATTTTAGACACTAATTTTTAATTTCAAAAATTCAGCTTGAATAAAGCTTTAACTATTAAAGATCCAGGTGAGAAAAACAAAATAAGACGTCCAAACCAAAAGTAAAAATAATTACTAAAAGTGTGTAAGAAAATAATTTTTCGGTTGAATTTTATTAATTCTTCCTATCTCTCTCTCTCTATCTCTCTCTCTCTCTCTAAGGTGAGCGAAACCCGCACGAGCCACAAGAAGATTCCGTGCGAACAACCGCAACGCGATTTCCGTTGGACGAAGGGACACACCTTCAACCGGGATTTTTTGGGCGGGGATCCGCGGTTGACCAGCTTCGAGAATACGACCAGTAAAAACGAGCATTGTGCAATGACAGTCACGGCACGGCAACCGGTGGATAAGATCATGAAGATCGAGCAGTCGTACAACGTGCCGGTGGGCGATCCGAAGATGAAGAACCAGCACATCCGGCCGAAGAACATGGAGGAGTACCCGGATCACGGGGCTGTGGACCGGAGGGCTCCTGCTCCCGCTGTACCTTGTAAGGACTCTAGGGTCGCATTATTTTAATAATAATTACAATTAAAATAAAATAGTTATAAATAGTAATAAATTAAAATTTCTAAAATAATTATAGAATAAATAAAAATAAATCATGTCTTTATTTTCCAATTGAGGCATCATAATTGAAAATCGCAAGCGATTCTAATCTCAAAAAAGCTGCAATTAATTAAAGTTTTAATTAATCGTTATATTTTTTTGAAACACTTTCGGCCAAACAAAGACTGGCTGTTGAATGTCAATGGTAATCATACCACATTGTTTGCTCTTGATATCACTACGGATTATGGCAAGAATCCCACATTATGACAGGATCGGTAAATGCAGTCTGAAACATTTAAATAGTAAATTTGTTTTTACAAAAAAATGTTAAGACAAAAAATGTCCATCAAATGCAGTTGCCTGAATTAAGTTTCTCACGGTCAGTTCAATTAACAGGGCCTGAATCTATACTCTTGAAATAATTGGTAATAACTGAATAAATAAGCAATTCCATTCTTGGGATATATATAAAGTTAAAAAATACTAGGAATAAAATGCCGGTTGTCCTCGGCATATTTCTTGAATTTCTCATGGAAAGTCTTTTCGAGTAAAAACATTTTATTACAAGATTGAAATGAAATTTAAATATGAATTTATAATTATATTTTTATATATGTATATTGTGTGGAGAAAAGAGATGGTTGTTTTTCCAGCTCAAATCGGCCAGGTAATGATGGACCCAAGCCATGAGTTTGTGGAGCAGTCAATCGCTAACACCACCTACCGAGCCTACAATCCCGAGGATTTTGCCAAGAAGCGATTGTTCAAAGAGGAACTAACGGTATGTGTCTGTCTCACTCGTCAGAGCCTTGTTTTCGCATTGACGTTGCAAGAGCTCTGACTGTCCTGTTCCAGTTCAGCCGAAAAGCAGTCTGTTCACCTTGACCAACCTCGACACTCCGACCAGCGAGCAACGTCACGGTTACCGGCGTTTTACACCGCAGGAAACCCAGTCAGTAAAGCCGGAGAACCACAAATCCACTGAGGACTGTAAGAACCTTTTCTACAAGGACCCGCGAATTGTCACGCCCCTTTCGACCACGCAAGACATTTACGTCGCACTGGACTCCGCCGGTATCAAAGTCGGCCAACGCCAGGCCGAATCCACCTATGGGGGTGTGGTGGGAAATGATATGGAAATTGAAGAGAAATTTCTGCCGAAATATATCTATCAGCAGAGCTTGACTAGAGGAGATTATCCCCACGTAAGAAACAGTGTGATGACAAAAGAACTCGACTGCCAGCCATTAAGATGAACAGTAGGACATACATATAGGCAGACAAGCAGACTTATAAAGAAACAGACAAACATACAGACAGACAAACAGACAAACAGACAGGCAGACAGACATTCATACATACAGACAGACACAGAGTCAGTCAGACAGTCAGGCAGACAGACAAGCAGACAGACAAGCAAATAGATAGGTAGACAGATAGACAAACAGACAGTCAGACAAACAGCTAGACAGCATGAGAGTGTTGACCGTCTAACTGAAAAATATTTTTCTAATCACATCGTAGTGGGGAAATGACGTGTATCGGCCACCAGGTGAGAGCAACCTCTCCTACCCCTGCCATATTCCCCTCTGTATGGAGGATGGTCCGATTAACAAGATGATCACTTCGCACCAGGATGAATTTCCAGCGCATCCGTTGAACCGAGTTAAACCCGTCCTGCCGAGTGCTGGTGGCATTTTGACAGCACTGCCAATGGGCGGTAAGCAACATCACTCGTGCCAAGGGGTCGAAATTGCTCACAAAATGTACAGAATATACCCTATGCTTCGTTTATCGGCATGATAGTTCCACTCAAAGTGTGGACATCGGAAACGATGGACAGATTCAAGACATGGTCCATGACCGGCAACTGCGTGCTTCTCAATCCCAAAGTATGGCCCTTCTTGTTGAGTCCTAACCTTCTACCGCGTACCCAAAGTGGGATTTCAATATCTAATATATACATGACTTCCTTTTCGGATCAGGACCAACACGCGCAGACCATGGTGGAAGCGAAGGACGTTGTGGATTTCCGCACCACCAACGACATGGCGTATCCGGCACATCCATGCGTTATCACCACACCAGCAGATCCCATAAAGTCGCGAAACCCGGTCCTCAACGACGGAAATGGAGTTGCAACGAGTTCTCCATTCGAATGGATAGAAAAGCCCAAACCCTATGTCTCACCCAGTCAGCTTCCGCAGCCATGAAAAATCCCTCCCTTAATGTTGAAGATTTATCATATAGACAGTATATACACTACGAATTTTAAAACAACATAAAACAACCAGCCGAAGTGGTAAATTCTACTGTTTTACTGTATATTGTACCACATATGTACTAAATATACATAACAGGAAACAAGGGAAATATATACTGATGCAGTATCACAGAATATTTTGGGACAGGTGATAGGTCCATATATTTGCATTATACAGTTGCGGTACCGTACCGTGGTGATCTCAAGCGATAGCTAAGCGCCGCCTCAGTGCAGTACATACACACACACCGGTCTAAATATACGGCGGGAGGCGGGCGGGATGCGCGCCCTAGGCCACTCTTCTGTCCCTTGAGATCGCGACGGTACGGTAATTCTTTCCATTAACACGAGTTAGGAACCGTAATGGTGACCGGTGCCGTGGCAATGTTCCCATAGGGATCGGACGCGGAAGCCGTCACCGAATACGTTCCGGCAAAACGCAGGGGATTCAGCGTCCGGATCTCTCCGGAGTTTGGATCGACAAAAAATTGACTGCTCGGTGTGATGACGTAGTTCATCGAATCCTGCCATACATTTGACGCCTAAAAGTACAAGAACGTAAGTCAGAAGTCCTGCAAGCATTCAGACAGACAGATAAACAGGCAGGCAGGCAGACAGGCAGACAGACCGACAGACAGACAGACAGACAGACAGACAGGCAAGTCAACATATTTAGACACGCTGATATATGCCTCTTACTTTGACGACACAAGCCCTCAACGTCAGGGTCGCACTACATGGCACCTGACACTGGTAAGTACTCTGTGTGAAGACCGGTGGTGTTCGGCCAAAGAACGAAGTTCCACCTGGTCCGCCATTTAACCCACCCACTCCATTACACGTAGAAGTTATGGAAACTGTAGTAATGCCTGTCTGTCCAGTAGATGAGACTGCATTAACCGTTAACATAGTTGTGCCGGCCGGCGGAATGGAAGTTGTCGTGATCGATCCCGTTTGCGCGTTCACTGCGTAGAAACTCGAACCTCCTGTCAAGATATAAGACATAGTTCCGCCCGTGCTAGAAGAGGCAAAAATGCTTCCAATGTTCCCGCCGGGGATGCAGGTCGTCACGGCGAACTGATAGAAGGGTTGTCCGAATTGTACACCGCCACTAATACCGGTGCCGGTGCCGGTGCCGGTGCCGACATTGCCGGAACAGGTCGAGGTAACGGTGACGGATGTCGTGGCGGAACCGCTGGGCGAAGTGGCTAGCACCTGGAACGAGGAGGTCCCGGATATTCCCTGGCCGTTAGACGTGATCTGACCGGTGGTGGGGTTGACGGAGTAGGCCCCGTTGCCGCCGGAGATGGAGTAAGTGGGGGCGCCGCTACTGAACTGGGCAGACACCTGCCCGAGAAAAGCGCCAGGAGTGCAGCTGCTGGAGACGAAGGAGTAACTGGATTGCTGAAATGAATTGATTCCGCCGCCTGAAAAGCACGAAACAATCAGGAGAGACATCTTCTGACGATTGTCTGTCTGTCTGTCTGTCTGTCTGTCTGTCTGTCTGTCTGTCTGTCAGTCTGTCTGTCAGTCTGTATGTCGAAATGTGACTGCCTTTTAAGTTTGTCTGTGTGGAAAACCAGTTGCTCTTCGAGTGTCATTTAAAATGAGGACGCACCAATTCCGGTTCCAATACCCGTCCCGATGGAGCCGGAACACGATGAAGTAACTGTGACGAGTGCACTGGTCGAGTATCCATTCGCAACTGCTCGAACGGTGAATGTTTGGGAACCACCAGGCGGAGAACTTTTCAACGTCACGCGACCCGACTGACCGTCAATGCCGTAGAAAATATTGCCTCCGTCGATACTGTACAAGACCGGCCCTACAAAAACGTCAAGAATGAAAATGTTGAAGATAACTTTAATAATGCTTTTTCAGTCCGTGTCTACGTGCTTGTGTCCGTGTCTTTTTCTGTAGGAGTGGTCGTGTCTGTGTCGGTGTCTGCGTCTGTGTCTGTGTCTGTGTTTGTCTGTATTTGTGTCTCACGGCTTTGAAGTGTTTACGCACCGGATGGGGATAGTGCCTGGATCTGTCCGAGGTAAGTACCACTGGTGCAAGACGTAGCGGTCAACGTGTACTGTTGTTGAGTGAAAAGCGGCAGTTGTCCGAGCTGTGTGGGGAAGCTGCTGGTCCCTCCATTACTGCAGCTGGACGTGATGGTGACAGGTATAGTCGAGATTTGGCCAGTCGATGAAATGGCTTGAACGAAAACTTGTTGCGTTCCGATAGGTGGGATATTGATTGTGGTTATTAAGCCGGTTTGTGGGTTGACTACGAAGTACTGGTTACCCAGCAAGGAATATGTGACGAATCCTGAATAAAACCAGGAACAACTCATGAATTAACACCAATGTAAATGTAAAGGTAAAATCCGAAAAGAGTCTTTTTGGCTTATTAACGCAGACACATGTTGTCTGTACAGACATAAATGTAAACAAGGACAAGCGCTGTCTCTGCCACAAGCCCAGACACAAAACAGCCACAGCTGATATGATTCACAATCACAAACACGTTCACAGACTACAGCAGACATGGGCATAGACATAGACAATAGCATACGGACAGAAACAGCTACTGCTACCGACAGGCACAGACACAGACACAGACACAGACACAGACACAGACACAGACACAGACACAGACACAGACACAGACACAGACACAGACACAGACACATGCTTACCTCCAAATGTGGAGATCGCAGTGACCTGGCCGACAAATCCCCCTATTTGACAGGTAGACACCGTAAACGTATACGACGACTGGCCTGTTCCGCTCCCGATACCTCCACAGGAACCGGTCACAGTCACAGGCACAGTACTGACTGTCCCACTCGAAGACACCGCTGTCACGGTGAATGTCTGCGATCCGGTTGGCGGTACAGCAATCAACGTGATAAGTCCCGAGGTCGGGTTGATGGTGTAGTAGCTGTTCCCACCGGAAATGGAGTAGGTGAAGGTGAGACCACTGGTCGAGGCGAAGACCTGCCCGACCGTCGCACCGACCGCACACGACGACGCAGTGAAGGTGTAGGATGACTGTGTGAATCCCGTTCCGGTGCTGGTTCCTGTGCCGGTACTGGTTGATCCCGGACTGACGATCGGATTGATGTTGACGCGCACAACCGCTTCGCAGAACTGTGAAATAGTAACAATTCATCAATATTATAATTCAAGGTTATTTTATTTATTAGGCACTTCCCATTTGTGAAGTACTAGTGCAACTATAAGTATAATATATATACGATGAGGGAGGAACGAGCTACAGAAGACGCAGTGTTGCAGATTAAATTCCAACAGAAACACTTTGATGTGTATTATACGCATTATACATTGCAATGACATGGACCGAATTTCGGAAAAGTCCTGGAAGTGAATTTCTCAGATTCAGTCCATGTTATTTGCGACCATTGAATAATTATATTGCAGCAGCAAAATAGGAATAAATATTGCAAACAATTGACGCGCCTAGAAATATTAAAAAAAATATACGGTATATTAATAAGGAATAATTGGTTTATTAAAACAAAGCAATATGGATACAACAAGTGCGACGTAAATATGCTGTAATAAATGTTTTTTATTACGGGTGATAATCACAGAAAGCATTTATTCGATTGCTAAATAAACATATTTTAGCAAAAATAAGAATAAATATTAAAAAAACGAACGCTCCTAGAAATATAACAATTATTAATAATAATAATATTGCTATTATATTTCCAGAAGCGTTCATTTTTGCAACATTCATTCGTACGTTATTGTTACAATATATTTATTCAACAGTCGCATTAATGCTTTCTAATCTGTAAGTAAGACCCGTAATCAATGTAATTTGGTTATAAAATATTTGCGTCGCATTTGTATTGCTGCGTTTAAGTAACCCAATTCTGTGTTATGATATTTTTCGGTAAACCTAAATAAAAAATTGCGTTGAACTCTAATAATATAAATAATAAATATTTCTTAATTTTAAGAAACACTTTCGATGTTCGATATAAATATAACGAATATATGTATGTTTTAATGTAATTATTGTAGTATTATAACTGAGATAATACAGTTAGTATATAATTATTTATATTTATTCATATATTTATTCATATATTTATTCATATATTTATTCATATATTTTATTTATATAATATAAATACGAGTTGTTTATTTTCGGTAGGTTTTCTTACATTTTGCGAGTTTGTAGCCTCCGAGGCGCGGATCGTAATTTCCAGGGCTGAGCGAGGGTTCCTGGTCAACTGGTTGGAGATGCTGACCACCCCGGTGGTGGGGTTGATGGTGAATTTCTGCAGGGTTGTATCGGGGATGGACCAAACAAGCGGGACTCCGTTGACGTCGGTGGCGGAGGCCTGGACGACGAAGGTGCCCGGGGAGGCGATTTCGGAGACCGTGGCTGTGTATAACGGCTGACCACAGACGACAGGTGTCGACTGGCGTTTGACCATCTAAATCACACCAAAGACGCTAATTAAAAATCTAGCGAGAATAGCTGCATAAGAAAGTGTAAAATTTAAATGATAAATCATAAAATATATTAATAGACATTTAATAATAACGAAGTATATATAATTAGTTTTAAACTGAAAAGTGAAGAAAAAAATGGAATTTAGATATATTATAAATACTCATGAATCGAGTAGTAATGCGAAACACGAAAATAAAAATAGATATTATATTATATGCAAAATTATTCGATAATAATCAATAAAGATTTTGGGGGGGGGGTACCTTGTGGGCCTTCAGACGGGAATTATGCGGAATGCCTATACCGCAAAAAACAGCGAAGATTAGCAGATGTTTCAGTTGAGCCATCTTAAACATGCACGGAATAATAAATAAAAAATAAGCAATGAAATAAATATGCAAATGAGCGCAAGTGATTCCACCTGTTCTGCGGTGCGACATATATGTAAGAAATAAAATGGCAACTTACTGGTACACACTTTGATTTTTGCCCGCCAAATCCGCGGATTGTTGATTATGCAGTTTCCATTGTGTGAGGGATTTGAATATATGGAAGGTCCGGAAGCGCAGTGCGTTTGCCTGATTGTCTCTGTCCGGTACAAGCGGAAGGACAATACCTTTGTATTGGTTTTCGTAGAGCCATATGTGAATGAATCATCACTGTCTATTTTAACCGTTGCTGCCAATAGCTCATCATGCAGATCCATCGTCGGTTAGACGGTGGACAATGCGTCTTGGTGCGGCCGACGTAACGTGTAACGTATGCCGCACAGACTGATCCTTCTGACGTAAGAGAACGACGAGCAGCTTCACGAGCGCATTCCTTCGGACTGCAAGGAGCTGCGGCTTAACTCATTACTGTAGCGCCTAGACTTGGTGTTTCGCAACACTTAAACCGAACAAACGAACTGTTAGAATGACGGACGGATAGACGGACGGATAGACGGACAGAAAGGTGGGCAGACAAGAAGACGAGTTGGCAAACCGACAGACAAGTAGACAGACAAACAGACAAATGGACAGGCAGACAGGCAGACAGACAGATGGACAGGCAGGCAGACAGGCAGGCAGACAGGCATACAAGGCAAACAGGCAAACAGACAGATAGGCAGGCAGACAGACAGACAGACAGACTCGGAGACTGATAGATGTATGCAGTCATTTGTATAAGCGCTTATCATTCAGACCAAGGCAACCAGCACTCGGTCGCGGGCCTCAGTTCGAAAGACATACGCTCTCGATTCGTTTCTTATGCCGCATCCATTTTATTCTCATTCTTCCTTTGAAACGGATATGAGTGTCTACATACATTTATACTGTGATAATACCGTATCTATATAAATATTTCAAACTAACACTGCAGAGATTAGTGAAATTTTCAATGAAGTAGATACTTCCTTATTTACGTGTATTGACACGACTGACCACTGATTTTTTAACACTGTAATTGTCCTTTTCTAACTTAGGAAGTTTTTTTCAATTCGCTTTTTTTAACAATACGTTTGAGATCAATAATAATAGTTTTTCTTCCTTCCAAACATTTTTAAACTAACTCAGGAAAAACTTCTAAGTCCTAATAATATTAGGAACATCAATGGTACGTCGTTTGGTTGGGCACGAGCTGTTATGTTACTTCTGACGGAACGATAATTAAGATAAGATAGTAAATGTAACCGTTATCGATTGTAATCGTATTTCGGGTAATGTTTTTCGGGAGGAAAAATGATGAGACAAGGACGATCCTCTCACTATCCTGATTTGAAATAAAACTTTCATCCCATGGCCGGGAGCAGTTGATTGCCCGTAACCATCGAGGAGACCCCCTTCCCCAGGTCGATATTAAAAGAAGCATGAAAGTTAAAGGATCCCGGCTCGGCCACCATCACATCCGGCACAGAGTCCCTGATCCAACCGATGAAGGCGTTGACTTTAGTGTAGTACTGCAGGTTGACCTTGCCCATGCCGCACTGACCAACGCCGTCGGGGAAGACGGCGAAACTGGTCACGCCGGCTTGGTAGTAAGTGGACTGCTCGCTGTTGTAGCAGACCACCGGTCCACCGCTG